>OY812999.1:53828354-53965854 GCA_963681545.1 Germaria angustata | reverse complement strand
GCGATTAAACAAAATCTTACAAGAAAAAGTAGCCGTTGATGGTGATGGCCTGTTTGTCTCGTTCTCAAATAAATATACACGATGACGCCGCCAGCCCAAAATCCACACTAAATATTGACTTTTTCGGAATAGATTAGACGTTCTACGTTATACGTCATACGTTACATGACTAACATTTTGTGACTCTGATAACCCCAGATGTATTTTCGAGCACAATAGACCAGACGTCTACAGACGAAAGTAGAAATATCGAATAAAAGTAAATTTTTGTCGTTAAAAATTTTTAAATTTCACGATTATTTTGTGCAAACGATATAATATTGTTACAAAAATAAAAAGAAAAATATAAAACGTAAAACGTAAAATTAGTTATTGTTGAATGGAAATGGACACGTGATTTCAAATCGGCAGTCGCTAAGCTGAACGGTTTCAAATCACGAGATCACAAAAAGTTTTTTTACAGAACACCTTTCCAGTGGTTTGAAATCCCTTTGGTGAAAAGTGATTTAATCTTTATTTTACAAATGAAATAAATTCAAATATTAGGAGTATCAACAACAACTTTTTTATCTCGTCCCGATTGTAATCCAGTCGCCGAATTTACAAGACAAATTTTTGTCGACGGTCGTCCTAGTTGGTTTTATCGAATAATGTCTTCGCTCTAATGGATGAAAATGTTTTATTCTTAAATTCGACAAAACATTTTGATTAATAATATCTTTGTATTTTTTTACCTTTTTTATAATAATTTGGTTAAAATATTACATATGCAGGAAGATGATATTCAATGAGTATCGAAATATCGATAATTTAAATAAAATTGTTTAACCACAAAATAAGACTTCAAGCTTGAGTAATATTTTAACTATTTAACCTACTTCGCTCCTAAGTGATAGCGTCCCTTTAATGGAATAATTTTAGATGTTACCGGTTGGGAATTGACCCTAGCAGGGCTCCGATGTGATTATTTATAGACTGGGATTTAGTAGACAAATTACTTCAGAACTAAAAAATAATTACGCAAAGACAAAGCTACTTATTTAAATTTTCAAAAACCTCTGTAAACAAAAAATATTACAAAAAAAATATTGGAAAGCGTGTTAAAAAGTTTACATTAACTTTTTCACAACTTCCTAAATGTCTCCGAAACCAAATCGCAAACATTGTTTACGAATTGTTTTTATACTTGTCGTGTAACCTCGTTTATTTGTTGCGCAAAATTGATCAAAATAAGCAAAATATGCACTGCAGAGCAATTAGCTGATGGAGATGAAGTGAATTTGAGAAAAAGTAAAATTGAAAAAAACAGGACTAAAGCGATCATATATTCTAAGATTTATACTATATTTCATATTTGATGCATTTTATAAGATGGTTTGGCTGGAGCATTCATTTTGGTACGATATGTAACTCTCTAGAAATTGTATCCCATAAAAGCGGTTAAGAAGATGTTGGTAGTTTTGATTAACACAATTTCTAATATCATGGTAAAAAGGACTTGGCTTGACCACTTATGGACTAATGACATAATTTGTATAGCTGGAAATCGGGCATAAAGTTCTGAAGAGAATTGGATAAAGTTTTGCACACATATAGTTTATAGCCTGAATAAAAATATAGGAAGCCCTTTATCACTTTTGGACTAGTACCATAATTGTTACTTCGACCCGCAAAATTGGCTGAACTGAACTGATTTAAGTTTAATTCGACACACAGTTAGTTTACAGCTTAGGTTAACGTATGTACATATATGTTTTGACCACTAATGGACTAATGGCGTAAACCGCTAAACGGAGACCGGATTAAAACACAGGATACCTTTCGGCAACGCTAACGGAATCGGTTTGACTATTTATGGATTGTTGGCATAGTTCTTATGCAGATTTGCATGTTTGCTACTCAATCACGGATTTAATTTTATGATATTTTTCGGACGCCAATCAAAAAGATTTTTAAGACAAAATTGAACTGTTCAAAAAAATTCGGTCATCGGCGTACATCCATAGAAGAGGTGCATGCATTTGTGAAAGCGCCGCCGCTACAGTGAAAAATAGAAAGGTTTCTGTGTTGATCCTTCAGGTCCTAATTATCCGTACAATATTGCCATTTACATTGAGGAGTCAACAATTTCCATTTACAAAACATATTGGCAATTCTCACGGCAAAACACTGAAAATGGTAGCGATTTAATTGGGATCTTTATGTTTACCACATGCTCGACCTTATGTCGACTACTCAAAAGTATCAATAGAAGTGTGTTATCTTGAAATATCTGTATGCAAAAAGCTATAAACACATCTTTTCCAGTTATTATTTCAGTTACTTAGAGCAGTTTCATTGCATTCGGACGTAGTGGCGGTTGCATGCTACGAGTAGTATTATAATAAGAGTTCATACTAATTACACAAATTCGATTGCTCTTTTTTAATACTCTTCTTTGTGTTTTTCGCTCATTTCAAATGACATAAGCCTATAATAAAATTGACAATAAGAAGATAGTGAATCACTTATTCATTACTGAAGACACTAATAGTTGTTGACAAATTTGCCTTTTATCGATTCGTTTAAATTTAGTGAATCGCAATAATAAACAAAATTGGTAACAAGAAGAAAGGTCATAATCGATCTAAACAAAGGCCCAAAGTTAAAGTACACGTAAATTAGGAGAAGTTAGAAATTGTCGGTTGCTTTTGAATTGTGGCCGAAAAGGAATTCTTTGCGAGGGAATACCGTTCCAATAGAAAACTAAAGTGAAATTTGTGTACAAAGCACGGCATGTTACAAAAGCCTGTATCTCCTCCTTTTGGCAGATAGTCCTAAGACCGGACTAAAAAATAAACCCAGTACAAAGGCGAACTCAGCAAACCTAGTCCGCTGTGAAAATCTCGGCTCAAATATTTATAAAATTGTTGATGTAGCGAGTAGCGTTAATATAAATACAAACTCCGAATGCGAATACTGCTATGCAAACGTTTCAGTAGAGAGCAAAATTTTAAAACTTGAAGCTGATCCTGGGGGTGGGTCCGTGTACTCCTTTTTACCAAGTATTTTATTCATAGAACTTAACAACAAGTCATGCGATACCGTTATATTCAATAAAATATATCTCATTGGTGACCTTTGTACTGTTCCCGATTGGTTGCCCAGCCCTCATATGTCGAACCTATATACCGTTTCTAGGTATTTATTTTAGCGAATCTTACCAACTGACCAACACTGGGCTCTAACCCATTTTATCACTGATTCAAGACAAATCGGTGATTTAAAAGCCAAATTCGCAACTGTTTTTGAACTACCGGATTTCATTAGTAGTTACGCGATAACACCGTAACTATTTATGTCAAAGGGTGTCAAATCCCTTACGTGTTAACGGAAATGGTGGCCGTTCCGTAGGTTGGCGGAGACGTAAGGCTGTGCGTAGATCATAAATACTCACTGCCTTATACGCAAACTATGTATGTCACATTTTTGACAGCCCCAGGAATTCAAGATGCTTCTGCTGCCTTAACCAAAGACTACAAATATATGAAGATATTGCACGTAGTACATTTAAAATTCACAAACAATTTACACTTCTTATTGATGAGGAAAAGCAAAATTTTCGTAAAATTAGTAAATTTAGCATCTCCAACCTGCGTTTATAACATATGTACGCAACTTTCCTCAAACCAAAAGGAAAAAATTTAATCTTTGGTACAATTTACGCATTCTTCAACAACAGTAATTTTTATGTTTTTCTTTTCTTTATTTGAAAACTTTCATATGAATTTCGGACGGAGCACACAAACTTCCATAGTCAGATTCTATTTCGTAATTTTTTGCATGAATAAACATTTCTGAAGGATATTGCAAAATCTGCGCTAACGCGAAATATCCGCTGAGCTATGTAACCAACAAAATAGCTACTTACGTTATTGGAGGTAAAATAATCGGCATCTTCATCGAAATATTCTTCATTTTCGTCGTATATATGTATGTACGTATCTGCGACATCTATGTCAGGGGTGTGTGTCCTTTGAGTTTCTTCTAAAATTGTTTGAAAATCAATAGGCAAAAACATCGCATTGTCGTTTGCACAATTTGATAAGGTGCTAAACTGTGTTATTTTCTAAAATAATAGCTTAGGGGTTTTTGCTGTGATCACTTAAAAAAATATATTTAAGCCGAACTTATCAATTGCAATTTCTAATCGTTTGGACATAGTTGCTATTGGAAAATAAAACGATATATTCCCAATAAAGTTCAGAAATATTCGCCTTTTCTACAATACAAATAAATTTTTTAAAATTTACCTTTTTTGATATTAACATACATATAAGAGAGAATTTCTAAAAACACAAAATTTATACTCTGTTACAAAACATCAAGTTATTTTTTCTCGTGAAAGCCGTCTTAGTAACGCTCGTAGGTCTAGTTGAGTAGATGGTTTTGATATTTTCAAAAAGTTCAATAGACCCTAAAAATCAGAAGTCATCCATAAAAAATGTTTTTTAGGATTTAATATACAAACAATCTTTCACTGCATCGATTTTTAATTTTTAAAAGATGTCGAATAGAGGACGGACTTAAGCTTTCCGTGTTTACATATTTAAAATATTTCACTTTGACTTACAGTTCGTGGAAATATTTTCCAAAGAAAAAATTAGTGTTTGTATTTTTTCAATTTTTTCAAAATGTTCGTATTTTGTTTTTTATTTTCTTACAAGCTCTAAATTGTTAAAGTTTTACTCTGAAATTTTGTTTAAAAAATTGTAACACGTCCACTTCTGCTATTTGAACTCTTGATTAATTATCAAAAAGGCCATTAAATATATTTTATTAATAAGACCTTTAATACTTAATATTGCAATTTATTATTTGGGATATTCTCCCCAACTAATCGTTAGAAACAATTAGAGTTTTTGCAAAATGCATAGTTTGTTGTGATGTTTGTATAAAAACATTCTAAGCCTACTATGATTATGTATTTGTTGTAATTTATGTACAATATTTGAATTCTCATATTGTATTTGATTTAAGTGGCATAAACATCCAAGGTCGAATGTTTTCAAACTGTTAAACTTCACTAACGATTTGTTTCTAGCAACCAAAAAACAATGCATTTTGCAAAGCTCTAATTGTTTCTAAGGCCCTTAATGTTTTTAGAAAAATTACGACGATTCTTAATATATGTATATGTAGATAGTAAGGCAATTTGAGTTTCGGTGCGAATCGATACAAATACAATTGCACAACAATAAAAGACTTATTCTTACCCTACAATTAAAAAATCGGTAACAATGGCTTTTCCTCAGCTAATTTGCACATAATGTGTATGAAAACAAGATTTTAATTTTTTGATTCGTAGATGTTTATATGTATGTAGAATCTATATTCTAGATGCACACACGTACTCACACATACATACATATATGTACATATGTAAAAATGAATTGCGAGATAACTCAGCAATTGTTCTCAGAGAATAAGAAGTGATCGCAGTAGCAATAGTCATACACAAGGATATTTTCACAAAATCCCTTAAAAAATTTAGCATTGGCAGAACAATGTATGTCAGCGCAACATCTTTATATATTTATAGTCTCCGCCTTAATCTTTACAAATCATATTAAATGTTCCAGTTGATGAACTTTCATCTGAACTTCAACAATTTCAATGCACCGAGATACATTTCGAATGAATTGTGCGTCATTTGGTATTAAAACTAATTTGAATAGAATTATCGACAAGATACTACGTGAGATCCCAAAGGTATAATCATACATAGGTTAGGTTAGGTTAGGTTGACAGGAAGGGTGCGATAGCCCATGTCGTACGACATATACCTAAGCCAGTGAAGGCTTGTTGTGCGCTCCCTTGGGTTTAACCATGACATATTGACCCAAAGGTCTAGAGAAACTCCGTGTCACTCACAAAGTTCCTTAATTTCCTCCAGCATATTCCCCGTAATCGGCTTATGTAAGATGTCTACCCCAAGATATCGAGACCTTATTTGTGAGAAGGCGGGGCATTGGCACAAATAGTGTTCCAATGTTTCGCTTTCCTCCCCACATGCTCTACATTCATCTCCTCCCGCTATTCCCATATATAATCATACATACTTTGACTTTATTTTGACACATGGTCAATCTCCAGAGAATTCAAAATCTTGTTTCGCTTTAAATAGGAAAGTATGGCCTTCACTTGAACTTATCAAAATACACATTTTTGGGTCATACTCTTGAATATAACGAAATGCAAATATCTTTTTCTAAAGTAAAGGCCACTGTGATGTGTGGATGTGCGCCAGTTGTGACGTAAAATTCTAAAATTGCCATTGCTTTCACTTCGAAAAAATTAGGTCTAAAGGTGGATTCACCCATTCGTTCTGAACGAAATTTTCATTTCGTACGCTTTTTTAAGGTGAATTCACCCATACGTTCTGAACGAAATTTTTGTTGTTGTTCCGCATTAAATTTACTCTCTTTCTCAAAATAGAGACGTCAAACTACATATAAAAAAAATCGTTCGGAACGTTCAGAACGAACGGGTGAATTCACCTTAAAAAAGCGTACGAAATGAAAATTTCGTTCAGAACGAATGGGTGAATCCACCTTTAGACCTATAGTTTGACGTCTCTATTTTTCAGAGAGAGAGAGAGAGAGAGAGAGAGAGATAGAGAAGAGTAAATTTTCTGGGGAACTTTGATTTGAATTGGTTTAATTTTAATTTTCGTTCTGAACGAATTGAACTGTGCTGCCAGCTACTTACATTTTTTAAACAAAATTGAACTGAGCTGCCACATCATATTTTATGTACATATGTACATATGTATAATAATATACAGGCTATATTTGTAAGTTTTTTATATTTATTTAACTCAATAGCTATTAGAACATGCACTCGACTTTTATTTACTTGTATATTTTTTATTTTATAAAAATTTATTTAATTTAGAACACAGCAAATTGCAATCATCTGCCACTGTGCTGCCTGCTTGTAAAAGTAACACACGTTATTTACAGAGTTGTTCCATATGGTAGCTTTGTTTCTCCAGAACATTTGTTCGAAGAGGGTGAATCGTTTTTGAGCAAACTCTCAGTAAACTAAATTTGTCTCACAACAAAAATTTCGTTCTGAACGAATTCCTTAACGGAATAGAAATATTTGCAGCTTAATCGTTATATTTTGTGTGTTGTACACGTAGTTCAACACTTTCATCCATACGACGCACTTTGGGGCCTTTTCCCAAAAACCGTGGCAAAAATACAAAATTTGATGACAAAATTTTGTAAAATGAATGAACACATCGTATAAAGACCATTTTACTGATCATAATTCAAAAACGTTTTTCTTAATTGGATAAGAATTATAGCTGGTGGAGCTGCTTAAAGTCGACAGTTTTTTAGAAAGTCCAAAAAAAGGTGATTTTGAGGAAAAAAAAGACATTTTAGAATTGAAGTGTCAGAAATATTGCCATGTGATCACTACTTTTTTGGTATTGTTTTAAAGGTATATTTATTGTTTATTAAAAAAAGTAAGAAAATGTCCACCAGATACCCTACTTTTTCGGCAGTTGCCGTTTTTCAGACACCCTATATTTAGGTAGTTTTTACAAATAAAATAGAGAATATCTAAAAATGGGCAAAAACAGTCACGCCCATATTTTCTTAGCATATTTACTACACAGTACTTTAAATAATTTAGCTAAATTGGTCCACAAAAAATGACAGGTGTTCTTGAAATTGGAAAAAATATGTTACAATCTTTTAGCCAGCGTTGCCACATCCAAGATATTTTTGCAACCAAAATTAAAAAAAAAATTGCCAAGTAAGGAAAAAAGCTACCAAAATTTTAATATTTTTTATATCTTATGTTATCTTAGATCAAATCTTAGTTTTCTTTTTTTTACAAAAATAAGAGAAAAATAACTTGTACTTTATGTTATAAAATGCATTTTATTACTAAAAGATAAAAAATTATTTTATATATCGTCTATGTAGAACAAAAACTCACTAACTACATTTTTGTCGAAAATGAGTTCTTTGCATTTTACTCCATAATTTTCCATTATTTATCTTTTGTAGAAGATATGCGCATAGCTATTTTATTTACTCAGAATTTTTTTTTAAACTCATGAACTGCAGGTTCGCGATAATATTTGTGAAGAAAACATCATTATCTACCTATATGCCTTTTCATGATGTATGTACATCAGTTGTCGCTGTGAATGTTCTAGTACAATTTTTATCGATAAACAATATACAACTTATGTTGGTAACATTGCTGATTTTTGTTTTGTTAATATTTTCTAATTCGGGGACTCCATCAATCTAAGAACTGAATTTGTGTAACAAATATTATAAAACAAAAAATTAAGCATTTGGAAAACTATTCTGTAATTATTATTAAGGTAAATACTTCTGCTTTTAATCTATCTATCTATATATATAAAAATAAGTCCGTATATGTACGTCGCCGAACTAATCATAAACGCGTCGAGCGATTTCAACCAAACTTATACACTACAGTGTATATGGGCAGTGGCCCATATATGGTTTATATGAAGTTTGGTTAAAATCCGATAACGCATGTGTGTGCGGTGCGTATGTGAAGTGAGTGTGTGTTTGGGAACAAAACCGACTTTATTAAAAACAAGTGTGTTTCTTTTCTTATTTTGTTTTGCCGTGCGAAGCAGGCAACGGGCCCGCTAGTAGTTCTATAAATAAGCATTATATGTACATATTTTTCTAAGGATGGTTGGAACACGAGGAAAAAAAATTAAAATCAGTGGATTATCCGTATGAAAAGGAGCCCAGAAATATTGAAATCTCAGATACAAGCGATCAGAGTGATGATGAACTTGAACATCGGTCATCAACGCCATCATGCCATAGTGTAAAGGATTTTTACATTGATTCCAGCGCTGACAGCGGGGCTTCGTGTGGAAAAGAAAACCAAAATAATGAAAATCAAGTGACAAATAATTCCCTATGTCGATAGAAACAGCGAAATCTGGCGACGCGGAAAGTGAACATCATAAAACACAATCGCTCCAAATGTTTGCCTTATGAAACTTACTCCGGATGAAAAAAGGCGAAGACCCCTAAGGGATTTAACTGTATCAAATGTCGTTTTAAATGCAACTTACATTTTACAGAAGAGGATCGAAAAAAAATCTGCGGTATATATTGGGCAACAAAACAAGCAATCATTCGATAAATACAGTAAAGCGACACATTGAAAGTTTTTCGACCGTACCGGGGCATTACATTCGCCAGTCATCTCAAAAAAAAAATACCTTGACAGCAATCTTTCCATCCTCAAAATGTATGAGCTGTACCAAATTTATTTTTCTGAGTTTAATGAGATGCCAGTGAAAGAAAATGTGTACAGGAAAGTATTTTGCTCACAATACAATCTTTCTTTCTTTAGACCAAAAAAGACCAGTGCACCATTTGTACACGATTTAATTTGGCAGACTCAGTAAGAAAAGAACAACTTCAAGAAGAATATGACTTTCATATCAACCGAAAAGATGACTGCTACATGGCTAAGAATTCAGACAAACAACGATCAACAATACAGGAAAATTTTCAAACAGTTACATTTGATCTCCAGAGCGTCTTGCAGATACCATCCTCAGCATCGTCTCAAATGTATTATAGTCGCAAGATTAATGTTTATAACCTTACCGTGTATGAAAGTGGTAATGATAAAAAGGCGTTGTGCTATGCCTGGACTGAACTAAATGGAAAACGAGGCAGTTCGGAAATTGGATCAATACTGTTTAGATACATCAATTCAATACCACAAAATATTACGGAGCTGTCCCTTTTTTCTGACACATGTGGTGGACAAAATAGGAACCAAAACGTTGCTGCAATTCTGCTTTATGCTGTTCGTTCCACCCACCTTCAAGTTATAGAACAAAAATTTTTGGAATCCGGTCATACGTATATGGAGTGCGACTCCATGCATTCATCCATAGAACAATCGAAGAAATACAGAATTTCAATATTGCATATGAATTACAACAAATACATAATCATAGTAGGCTTAGAATGTTTTTATACAAACAACACAACAAACAATTATACTCAACGTGAGTCTATTTTATTTTTCTCTCAACACCCATACAATTAAACGCCCGTTGTATAAAAACATTCTAAGCCTACTATGATTATGTATTTGTTGTAATTCATATGCAATATTGAAATTCTCATATTGTATTTGTTTTATGTGGCATAAACATACGAGGTTGAATGTTATCAAACTGCTTAAACTTCACTGACGATTTGGTTTTAGCAACCAATGAAATGTCGGCATATGAAGAGCTAAAGCCACAACAACAATTTTTTCAATGCATTATAAATTAACATTAGTATTAAAAATGTTTCAATAATTTTTATCTGTAATATAAGTAAAAAGATTTATATTAATATAACATGTTATATTAGAGTAGCATTTTTTTTAGACTTCTCTATGAGAATGTCATTTAAAGCATAAAAAGTTGTGTTTTAAATGGTTGAGAAATTCTAAAAATATCATTACTTTAAAATATATGATTTTTGCGACAAGAAAGGTCAAAGGTGTCATCGTGTCCAATGCCTATCACAATAAGGGAGCACTTATTTTGATCCTAAAAGATTTAAAAAATCAAGTGTTTTTCCCCATTACAAATTTCTTGGTAACTTCAAAAATTATGATGTTTTCAACAAAAAACACTGTGCATAGTGCCTCCACAAAGCTATGGCCAATAATGATACTCATTTTTATTAAAATATCTTTCTTACCTTAAAAGTTATGATGTTTGTAATAAAAACAGTCGAAAACAGACACTGTGCACAGTGCCGCGCCTAACCTATGACCGTGCAAATCACGTATATTAAAGCTAAAGGAGTTTCCTTTCAAATGCTTTTTAAAATTTTTAAATATCTTTATCAGTTCAAAAGTTATGATTTTTGCAACGAAAAAAGTCAAAAGGCCCAACTGTGCGATGGCGCACAGTGGCTGAAAATCGTTTTTCATTGGCCAAAATTCTGTAACTTTTGAACCGATCAAAATATTGAAGTAATTTTTTTTAATGGATAGATATTTAGTTCAGCTTGACTCAGTTTTAATTACATTAAAATTGATTGAGTATTTCTTAAGGACTTCTAGGTCAAAGTTGAACTTTTGATTTTTTTTAACTTTTGGAGTGAAATATGGGTTTATTTTTTTATTTGCATATTAAATAATTTTATATTTGGATCTTAATAATAATTGTAATTATTTTTTGTGATAATGGAATTTTTTTAATGTTACACTCAAAAAAATTTTTACACTCAAAAAAAAATAGTAAAATTAACTGGAGATTTTGCTGTTACCACAGAAAAATTTTTTATTTTTTGCTGCCAGAGTAGGTTCTATTTATTATTATTTTTTACTAATACTATGTTTTTCGTACTTAAATAGCAATGAAAGGCAATTATTATTCATTTGACACAAATATTGATTGCAAATATTCTATATTTTGCTCTGTGCTATTTCTGTTCTTTAGTAGTTTTTTGGCTTCTTCATCTAAATCCCGATGTTCCACTTTCCATTTATTTCGAATATTGGAGATGAACGGATCTGACGTTGCCAATAATATATTAAATAGATCTTCATTTGTGGAATTTCGTGAAATTTTTCTAGTATTGTGCTCTCTATAAAATCTGTAATCCTTGTTCCTTTTTTCCTGAGCCTCCTCTGATAGATCTCCAAGTGGCACCAAATGATATTTAATGATATCTTCTCCATGATAAAGGATTTTGTGAACTGTTGCAGACATATTTCTCCATGGGTAGTTGGTTGTATATATTTTTGCAGTTTCCTTAGCATAATCTCCAAATTGTTTAGAGTCAATTTCTTCATTGCACGCAAGTACTTCTAGGATTATTTTAAATCTGAAAATAAGGTTTAAATCCACTCCTGTTATTTCAGATGCTGTTTCTGGATCTGTAAAGAATCTTCGTGCGGTATTGCCATCATTTGTATTGCCTGACCCTTGTTTTGGCTGATCTATAATCAATCCAATTTTGCGATATTCATCTTGAACATGTTTCTTTTTGGTACTTCTTAACTCTTTGTTGGTTTCATTGTTTCTTATGGATCCTGAAGACCCGAAATCGAAATCATAACTGATTTTTAGTATATGTTCCATAAGTCGTATTCTTGCATGTAGTGGTGATAATCCAAATTCATATGCATCGGTATTATCTAATGATTTTGTCCAAACTTGGTTTAATTGGGTTGATGCTGCTTGGCATACAATGCAGCTGGATGCAGCCTTCGTGCTAGTCAAAGCCTGACATACTTTTCCATCTATCATTGTAAGGACTAATTGGTAGCTTACTTCAATTTGCTGCCCATCTAACTGTAATTGTAATGACTGTAGTGTTGCAATTTGGGCCTTGATATCACTTATTTCTTTGTTAATGGCATCACGAGTTTCTTTTTTGAATTCAAAATTGATTGGCCTGCAGTATTTCGTAGAAGATGGTGTCTCATTTTTCCAAATATCCATTTTTTGCGTTGTACTAGTCGAAGGCTCTGAATCTTCCAAAATCTTTTTCAATCGCAATGGTACAATTGATACCATGAACATATCCGAGTCCGAAATATTTTCACATACAACTTGTTTGTATTTGTTTTGTCCCGAAGAACCATCACATCCCCATTTGCAAAAAAGAATTAGCTTTTCCTGGTATTGATTGTAGCAAGCGTTCGGCTGTGTGATCAAGTAGAGTTGTAGTTGTACCTCTGCCGAAATTGGTGTGATTGTAATAGTATCCTTTGATGGCAAACAGTCCATTTTAGCAGAAGTTATGTGATGATATGCTGGATAGATATTTGAGCCCTTTTCAATCGCACGCAATCTGAGCTGTTTGCTGTTTTGTTAATTTCAAATCCAGAAATAAGGCTAATGCCTCCACATTTGTGTACTGTATTGCATCGCTCGGAGTTGGTATACTTTTAAGAATTCGTTTTGTTCTCACTGGACTAGCTTTAATAACTTTTTCAATGATATCCACTTTTGTTAATTGGTTCTGTGATCGCAATTGATGTAGAAAAGATTCTTTTATATTTGTACAACCATGATGAAGTTGCCTCGTATTGCTATTAGAATCCTGTTATTTATTTTTAATGGCATTTTACGACTGGAATATTATCCACACAGCTGGAAACTTGCCATGGTCAAAATGATTCCAAAGGCGTGCAAAGATCTTACCAAGGCTGAGTCTTATAGGCCAATAAGTTTACTGTCAACAATTTCAAAGCTCTTCGAAAAGCTGCTCATGACAAAATTGTCCCCAATTCTAACTGATAATGGATGCATACCGGACCATAAATTTGGTTTTAGAAGTCAGCATAGTACCGTTGAACAAACTCATAGATTGGTTCATTTCATAAGAAGAACATTTGAAGACAAAAAGTATTGTTCTTCCCTCTTTATTGATGTCTCTCAGGTATTTGATAAAGTGTGGCATGAAGGCCTAATTTTAAAATTGAGGACATATCTGCCAATAAACATTGTAAATCTTTTGGAAAGTTATATTCTTGCCCGGAAGTTCACTGTTGTAGAAGGAGACTTCATGAGTGTGCCCGAAACTATCTCATCCGGTGTGCCACAGGGGAGTATACTGGGGCCAGTTTTGTATTTGATTTATACCTGTGATATGCCTTTGCGCAGCAATATCCTCACTGCAGCGACAGGCTGCAGTTGTCCAATGATTTGCGTGGTCTTCCAACCTTATCCTGCTTTGCTGTTTCTGCCTTCTAACCACTTTTCACTTTTTATATAAAACTTTTGTTTACTGTAGCTAACTTCTTTGTAGCGTTTTTTTTTTTAGCACTGTTACAAAATTAGATAATTGCTCTTGTATTTCGGTGCTACACGAATTTAAGTTTAATTTTATTTTAATGTAAGTAAGAACATCTTCCTGGTTTTTTATCCTAAAATACTCTTCGGCCAGTTCTTTATAACCGAAGCTCTCCATATTTTTCTGTTATGATTTATCACTTGCAAATATACGTACGTACACGTAAAGGATTAACTTATTATTGAGTAATCCCTTATGGAATCCGTAGTTTTATACATTTTTAGATACATGTTACTCACACATTGATCTTCAATTTCATACCAGGTAGTACTTAAATTGAACAAAACTGCACTTGTTATCCAGACCTTAATATCAGGTAAAACTAATTAGTATCTCGTCAATATGGGGTTCTTTTTATCTTTGGTTGTTTAATGTCCCGATTATTATTATAAAATTGTTTATGACTTTGCCTTACCCAACAGTTATATTAGAAAGAGATCATATGTTTACTGTAGAACCTATTGTGATATTTTTATGATTGATTTTTTTGCTGATCAAAACAAAGCCATAAAACCCTTTCGCAGGTATTATATTTAATTATTTTAGTTTTACGTAGTCTGAAGTAAAAAACATAAACCTTTAGGCAAAAAAGTGAAAATTTAATACACCATTATATACGGGTAATTATAGGGCTGTTTAAATTAGAGTAATTTGAATTTTTTTGGAGTAATTTCATTAAAATTAAAAAAGTGTTCTACCGGCGGGTCGTGGCGGGTGCAAAAGTATATATGGGGTTAAAGAAGACACCTTCGCCTTTCTTCGGGTGGTATACGTTTCTTGTTCCCTTTTGTTCCCTAGAAGTTCTATTCCACTAAAGTTTAAATTTCAGAAAAATATAGTAGTTTCATAAATATTTCATAACACCTCTAATATTAAACGCTAGAGCGGTAACCACTTACAACAACTAAAGACTGTAATCCTACCAATATTATAAAAAAGACCGCAGGCCATTATCGATGATAGCTTGCGAGTAGTGACCATTTATTTTTGACAAAAAACTGATAAAAAACACCTTTTACTGAAATAACAAAAAACAGTTGAGTTTGACAGCATGCCACGCCCACAATTATCAATAGTTTAACCTAATTTTTTGGCTACCTTAATATGGATTAGCTCCAAAATGGCGTAAAAATTTTAAAAATCGGTGACAAAAAAAAATTCGACTTTTGGCCAATGAAAAACGATTTTCAGCCACTGTGCGGCGGTACGCTTTTTAAACTCGTAACGCATAACCAGCCGTTATCACGAATTTTCAACCAAAATTCAAAATTGTACCAAATGCTATTTTTAAAACTTTAAGGAAGACAGCTTTCGCTACTGTACCTCGTTTGTGCAACTGCCGTAGGAACTTTGCAAATCGGAAAAAATATCATCCTGCGATAAACAGGGTGAGGTTTAGAAACATATTAGTTGTTTGATATTTTTTTATAGAACTGATTTAAATATTTTATGAATAATTTTTTCCGAAATTCCGGTGATTGATATAACTTTTAAAGTTTTTTTTGTGGATGCGAGAATAATGTTAAAGTTGACTACTTCTCCAGATATGACTTCTGTTAACTCTATTTGTAATTCAACGTTATATCAATCGATCATGTCTGTTAAACTTTAATTCGACCGAGAAAGTTAAAAAGAAAATACGAAAAATATTCCAAATCATTACAGAATCACTCAGTTGAAACGCATATTGGTATAACCAAAATGTAACAGTTGTTCCTTTTGTGCCATTGTCCAAAGTAATCCATCGAAAGCAGTTTTGCACCTGTAGTAAGAAACACAACGAATTTCGCTACGTGTTCACATTGACTTCGCCAAACTTTGTCAAGTGTATCGATTTCCGATGTCAAGTCTAAATCAGTCGAAATGGGCGTCTGTTCCTCTTCACTAAACGTCTACCCAAACAATCGAACTGGTATTATACTTATTTTAAAGAAACGGGTTTCTATACATTAATTGGATTCAATAATGCATATCAGCAATGTCAACAATATTATCAGCACTCCAAAAAGTTGTAGCCCTGTGCATTCAGCAACAAACGGCTTGGCCGGAAGGAACGTAGCGGGCGTGCCACGTGTTCCATTATCTATTTCAAAAAGGTTCAAGATATACTTTTTGGATACAACGCAATACATCTAAATGCAATAAAGCCCGCCAAAGCGCATACATGACAGAAACCCGAACAACAAACATACATAAGTACGTAAGTCTGATCGCACTCATCACAGTCTATAGACTGCTATCGAAAAAAAGGTGAAATAAACGGAATTTAAGAACGCAATTTTCGGTCCATAATTTTTAAAAAGAAATGTCTGTATAATGCATATATCACTCTTTTACACCATACTGTAATGTGTCTTGCCTGTTTTCAATATGTTTCGTTTAAAATCTATTTGTATGTGGCAGAGTTGTAAACGAATCATTCATTTTTTAATTAATTCGCGAATCAGTCATGCACTGAATTGGTAAAATTTTGAATTAATTCCTTTCGTCAAAAAACGAATTGAATGAAATTTGAATCAATTCATTTGAATTTAGCAAACATGAATTGCAATTCATTTTTAATTCAAATGAATTGGTAAAATGAATTGGAATTCATTTCCAATTCATTTGAATTGAATTGACTTTGAGTTAATTCAAATGAGTTAGAAAAAATGAATTGCAATTCATTTCCAATTCATTTGAATTGATTTTGAATTAATTCAAATGAGTTAGAAAAATGAATTCTTGGTGGTTAAAAGCTTTGAACCCGAATTTTGATATTGGCACCGAAGCAGAAAGATTATTAAACACATCTTTGATATGTTTTTCACACAGTTTGATAAAAAATATAAAAAACATGTTTAAAAGTTTTGTTTTAAGCAAATAAACAATTATGAATTAATGCTAATGCTGATAGTATTTTCGCAGCTCCCTACTAATTCAAGTCATATTCTGCCGTTACCTTCATTGTTCTAACTCATTTGAATTAATTTTAAATCAATTCAAATGAATTGGAAATGAATTGCAATTCATTTTTTCTAACTCATTTGAATTAACTCAAAGTCAATTCAATTCAAATGAATTGGAAATGAATTGCAATTCATTTTACCAATTCATTTGAATTAAAAAAGATTTGCAATTCATGTTTGCTAAATTCAAATGAATTGATTCAAATTTCATTCAATTCGTTTTTTGACGAAAGGAATTAATTCAAAATTTAGCTAATTCGTAATGAATTGAAATCAAAGATGAATGATTCATTTACAACTCTGGTATGTGGTATCCAGTCTAGTCTTCCAATCTATTTGTTTCTAGTAATGCAAATTTAAGTACTTTTTTTGTATGTGCTTTGGAACTATTAAATTCAAAAAGTTTGTCTATTTTTAAAGCTCAATTTGCAAAATGCTTCGAACTTTCTAATTGCTTCATATGCAGCTGTACATGTATGTATATAAGTATGTACCTATATAAAAATGAAAACGGCATGAAAAAAATCTTTTCGGACTAGAGCATGTATGAATTAGATGTATCCTTCGGAGAACTGTGATATTTTATTTTGATTTTGTTTTCAATTGTTTAATGGATGATAAATCGAAACTGATCTTATATTTCTATCAGGTTCACCCATGCGGAAGATATCGTCACAACACCGTTGTCTTTGTGCTTGCCAAAGAATATAATTTGAAAAATTTACGAACAATACACCGGTTAGATCGTTTGACTTCTGGTCTTCTCTTATTTGGACGCAGTCC
This sequence comes from Germaria angustata, assembly GCA_963681545.1. Lineage (NCBI taxonomy): Eukaryota > Metazoa > Arthropoda > Insecta > Diptera > Tachinidae > Germaria > Germaria angustata. The sequence continues at coordinate 53,948,237 of OY812999.1, read as the reverse complement.
CAAAAAGGCGCGACAAATGGAACATCAAATTCGCAATAGACAAGTTCAAAAGGAGTATATTTGCCGCGTGGAAGGTGATTTCCCAGAGTAAGTTTGCTTTTAAAAAATATATTTGTGAAGCAGTTTTTACAAACATATCGCTCCTTTCATGCAACTTAGTTACACCTCAAAAAATAAAAATTAAATATAATTATTATAATAAAAATTAAGAATTATATCTGAAGCTAACATTTTAACAACTGAAATAGCGTTTTGGAGATTTAGATTTGGAGATATGACTGTTTGGCATGAAAGGTGCGACATTATAAAATCACATATGTATATATATATATATATATATATATATATATATATATATATATATATATATATATATATAGTATATATATATACATATATATATATATATACATATATATATATATATATATATATATATATATATATGTATATATATATATATATATATATATATATATACATACATATATATATATATATATATATATATATATATATATATATATATATATATATTCTTCCGAACCATGCAATTCGTTGTAGGCGAAGTTTGTTCTAACCGGAATAAATATTTACCTTTTTCAGTATATAAAAGTAAGCAAAATTTAAATTTATGACGTCGTCGTATTCAAAATTTTACTTATTTTTTAATGTCTTTCAAATAATTATATTAACGGTTTAAAAAACTGGCAGAAAAATTTAGTGATTTTGTTTTCTTCCTATAAACGTAAAAATTAACCAGCCTTATGGTATTAAGAAATTCGTTATTAGCGAATATTTGACTTAACCGATGATCGTTATAAGCGTAAAATTTTCTCTTAATTTTTTGTACTTGTTGGAGAATTTATATAAAAATAAAATAAGTGGCAAGATCATAAGTACCAGGTGGCGCAAAAGAAATCTCAGTTTTGCAGACGGCGCCAAATGTCACTGTGCTTTGACATATATGATGTGGATATATAGAGAATTACCTGTCAACAAGCCATAGAGCGATACACCTCAAGAACGTGGAATTATTAATACTGTTTATTTGAAAAATTTTCAGTCTATCAGACAAGGTTAAGTTACTGTTGGACGTAAGTTGAACCTTTGACTTTGCTTCACCTACCGGCGTGCACCAGTAATCTAATTTTCCAACAGCTTATACATATAAATAAATTATTTCTTAAAAATATTCTTGGTTGGTATCCAAAAAATATCCCCACAAAAACAAATCATAAAATTCCTTAGAATTTCGGTGATATCCCAAAATTATATTGAACCGTGTGTTTGAGATCTAAACTTTCAAATATAGCAATTATGGCAATATTACATAAATACGTTAATCCATACTGTAAGCTGTTCTTGTGCCGAATTCCATTCAAATACATTCATTCAGTTAAGCGTGACTTCAAAATATAAGATTTATGGTATTAGTCCATAATTGGTCAAACCAAGTCCCTACAAAGATAAAATGTAGCGTTTATAAACTAGGGATGCGTTTATAAACGGGACTATTTTTTGTGCATACCGGGATTCGGGATCTTAGAATGTCAAGGCTTATATCTTTTCAGATTCCAGTGGTGCAATTCATTAACTTTTAACGCGTGGACACAAGATAAATTTATGAACAACAGATGTGTTTTGCACTCAAACAACTTTGTTGTAATTTGATATAAAGTGGCATCTCTGTTAAAATAAGAGAAAAAACAAAAAGAGGAACAGAAAAAAAGAACAGAATGGATGTCGACCAAGCAGTGTATAATAATATTTTTTCATTTTTCAATCAATCAATCTTTAAATAAAGTTACTGAATCGCACTACTGATTTTTCCTCTTATCCACTTGAGCATAAGATTGCGTCACCTAGTTACATATTAAGAATAATGGCTGACTTCCTAAACGCATGTTGCTTTGTAGTAATACATTGCAGCGCATTCCTAAATACAACGCTAAAAATTTTTACAATGTATTTTGTTCCCATTTGCATCACTGTTGTAGTTACTACGCAAGAAAAAGCAAGAAAAGCATCCAAAAAAATATATGTAGATGCAAAATGTATACATATATACTAGGCTTTTGCAAAAGTACAAAAAACAAGTAATTAAGTACATCCTCTTTTTTTAGATTATTTGTTTTATTGTACTCTTCTCTTAAAAAAGCAAATGGCTGTTCTCTTATAAGAAACAAATACAATAAATATTGTGTTTGTACAAAATAAATACGGCAAGTGGTAGAGCATAGGAAAAGTAAGCAAAATGAATAATAAGACATGCACATGCTTGGAGTTACGGCAAGCCGTACTTAAACCATTTAGTATAATACTTGGGTATTTTTGTAATTTTTATTTTATTTGTATGAAATTACATTTTTGTCTAATTTGATTCTAATATCAAGTTATCAACATATCTACCTAGATATCGTCATCTAAATTTACAAAAGTCATATTTGCGTTGGAAAAATTTTACAGAACTTGAAAAACAATTTAAAAAATAGCTCAAACTGGAAAAAATTTTAAGTTTTGATTTTGAATAAGTTTACAAATCTTTTTTTGCATATCTCCTGCAATTGCTCGTGACTTTGTAAAATCTTCTACAAGAAATTAGTGCATCAATTGTTTGCAGAAAGCATCTTGTTTTTGGTATCCCTTCTGATACCCGTGTTTCTTTGTGCAATAAATATGCTCTTCCGCCATTGTTCGCATTATTATGAATGATATAATGCATATAAATGTTCCTAAACGATGTAACGGTTGCAAATCATCAGTATGGAAAGCATTAAAAAAGCATATAGACAATGTATCAACTTGCTATTACATAATACTGTATTGATACATTGTAAATATACGTTTAGGAAGTCAGCCAATAATGCGTACTGCAGTATTTGTAGTCTGTGGCATAAGTATACGAGCTTGAATGCTTTTCAATCATGATTTGGCTAAAAGGGTACTGATGATTTGGTTAGCGCCAATGAAATGCAGGCATATACCTAGCTAAGCTAACAACAAACAATAGAATATTGGAATGGTTATTTTGGAGAATATCTCGAATAACGAATTTGATAAATATTGTTATTATAAATTCTGTTTTTCATTGCCTTATAAATACTTTCATTATCACCCAAAGGGCGATTAATTGTATAAAGGCGTAAAAAGAAAAACAAAACAAAAAGACGCAAGTCAATTATAATTCAGGCATGTTCTGAAATCACGGTGATTTTAAATCACTAACGATTTTGAAATCACGAGATTGATATTTTGGTGTTCTGAAAATCACGAGAATTTTAACTTTTAGTAGTGATTTTCATGTTCTAAATCACGAGCTAACAGCTGATTTGCTTTGTTTACATTTAAAATTTTTTATATTTAAGTGATTAATCAGAAAAATATAACAAATTTAAGAGTTAAATTGTGAGTGTCGTTAGTTATTTCAGAAAATAAAGTGAAAAAAATGCCTGGAGCAACCTTTTTAGCAATTTAGCAAATTCTAACAATTGTACACCAAATATTAAGCGTCTATCTAAATTTATAAATTTTAAAGTTTTTCTTTGTAAAATAATAGATTTTATTACTAAAACAAATAAAGAACCAATCATATTAAGTGTATGTAATCATTTTATTATCGAAATCAAACCAATATGCTAAAAAAACGCAAAGTGATTTGATATCGTCAGACATTAACCTGACCGGTTTTAAATCACGAGATTTCAATTTTTTTGTGCGCAGAACACCTTTTCAGTGATTTCAAATCACTTTAGGATAAAGTGATTTTCAGAACATGCCTGATTGTTTGTTGTGTTGTGATTGTACAAAAGCTTTCTAAAGCTTTTTATACTTTTGTGTTTTTTGTTGATTACAAATAGAAAAATATGATTGAGTTCTGTTTGAATTCTCATACAGTATTTGTAGTCTGTGCCATAAGTTTACGAGCTTGAATGCTTTTCAATCGTGATTTGGCTAAAAGGATACTGATGATTTGGTTAGTGCCAATGAAATGCAGGCATTTAAGTACCTAGCGAAGCCAACAACAAACAATAAAATATTAAAATAGTTATTTTATAGATTATCTCGAATAAAAAATTTGGAAAATATTGTTAATATAAATTAATTTTAAAAACTGTTGAAGAGATACGAGGCAGATCGCATTCAAACTGAGAAAATTCAATCAAAACATAATAAATTCAATAGGTATTGGGTATTAAAATTTTGTCACTTCCAGATTTTAATGCAAAAGATGTGGGAATTTTTAGCGCAATGAATTTGCTTAAATAGCAATTTTTCAAAAAGATCAATGGCTTCGAAAATTTGTACTTTAGTGTGACAATGGTATCGGTGTGCACACGTGCTATATAAATTAAAAAAATGGGTATCATAAATATAATGAGAAATATAATGAGAAATTAGTTTGCACTTATTATTGACATCAACACATTGGGTATGCATTCTATATAATTACGTATTTCGTTGAATTTATTATTCTCAACTTCAATTCTCAAGTTCGTCCTTTAAATGAATTGCATTTGTTCCGGTTGATTTAATTTTAATTTTTAAATGAATTTGTATGTTTGTCTATTTAATGTAAAATAAAATTCTTCCCAGGGGAATCATCGAGTGCAACGAGCCAATTGAAGTTGTTAGCTATAAAATTGGAGTATGTAAAGTGTCACCGAAGGGAAAAGATTGTACAACAACATTTCAGAAAATTTCTTATAATGGAAAAACAAGTGTTGTACTATGCAAACCACTGACGGGACGTATGCATCAAATTCGCGTTCACTTGCAGTACCTAGGTAAGTTTTTATTCTATGCACATACGAACGTATGTATGTATGTATTTCAATGATTAATAAATATTACAATATATGGCGTAGAAATTGAAACAAAGATTGAAGCAGTGAAGTAAAAATTTTATTATAACAATGTAGTTTACAAGATTACCCATATTTGCCAAATCAAAGTGGTGGTGGTTCAAATGGCCACTTTGGAGCATTACGGGGTGATTACCAATCACAACGCCGCACAGTGGCTGAAAATCGTTTTTCATTGGCCAAAATTCTGTAACTTTTGAACCGATCAAAATATTGAAGTAATTTTTTTTAATGGATAGATATTTAGTTCAGCTTGACTCAGTTTTAAGGACTTCTAGGTCAAAGTTGAACTTTTTAATTTTTTTTAACTTTTGGAGTGAAATATGGGTTTGTTTTTTTATTTGCATATTAAAAATTAAAATTAAATAAATAAAAATTTGGCAACAACTCAAGTGTCGACAAAGGCAAGAAGAAAAATTAACAAAAAATAAATATTTAATGATTTTAAAAAATAGACAGGACTATAAAAAATCATAAATAAAAAACATTTGCCCTTATTATGATTGTCGACGTCGACATCACACCAAGTCGACATCAATATATTGGCAATTGTGGGATCGTTATCGAGAACTATTAAATATTATTGATGGGATATTACTACTACTATGGCTTATAAAATTACAATTGGCCATCAATATTAGTTAGCTATTTCCTACAACGAGTTCAGAACTGATGTCTTTTTTACCGTCGACTTGATGTGACGTCGACGCGACAATCATAATAAGAGGGATTGGCATATAAATAAACTATTATATTGTGTTTTAAAATAAAAAATAAAAATCTAAGATTGCAAATATGGCAGAATGCCATCAATGTAAAACTGCAATACGCGGTGAAACTGGCATAATGTGTGAAGGAATTTGCAAAAAAGTTTACCATTGTGCTAAAAAGTGTTCAGGAATTGATCAATATTCTCGAGGAATACTGGAATCTAGTGGCTTCATCCGTTTCTTATGTGATGATTGTCTTCAATATATACATAATATAGATATGGCAATAGGAGATGTACAAGAAAATGTTAGAAAAAACAAAGAAAATTTAGCTGCATACAAAGGAGAATTTAAGGAAACTTTAAAGCAAAATTAAAAAGAAATTAAAAAACTTCTTGAGGCTATTGATAAAAGATATGATGAGAGATTAAAAAAATTAGATGAAGCGCAAAAATACTGTAATTCAAATGTGAAAGAAATTAAAAATTTATACAAAACAATAGATGAACAACAACATAAAAATAAAGAAATGTGCAACTCAATTGAAGAAAAAAACAAAGAAATGTGCAATGAAATAAAACAAAAAACAAAGGAAACAAGCGCGAAAACAAATAAACTATTAATATCTTATGCGTTAAAAAACAATATAGTTATGCCAGACCAAAATAAACAAAACCCGCTAATTATTAAACCGAAAGAAAAACAGGACGTAGTAAAAACAAAAGAAGATTTAAATAAAAAAGTTAATCCAACTAATTTTAAAATTGTTGATGTAGAACAGAGGAAAAATGGATCAGTTGTTATTCAGAGTAAAAGTAACGAAGAGAGAGAAAAAATTAAAGAAACAATAGAAATTGAAATGGGTGAATCGTATGAAATTATGGTTCCAAATCCAACTGAAATGACTTTTAAGCTGAAGGAGAGTGATATTATTGAAAAACTAGAAAAACAAAATGATTTTCTTAAAGAAAGCAAGATGGAAGTAATAAAGCTTTTCGAAGATAAAAGAAATGGGCGTACAATATACAACGCGATACTTAAGATGGACAACAACTCATACGTAAAGGTAATGACGGCTCAAAGAGTTAATATTGGATGGGAGAAATGTAGGGTTTTTGATGGCACTCATACTACGCGATGCTTTAAATGCAAAGGGTACAACCATAAATCATTGGATTGCAAATTCCAAGAGGTATGCTACAAATGCCATGGAAATCATAAATCAAAAGATTGTAACAGAGAAGTTATAAATAAATGTATTAATTGTATGAGAATTAATAGCAGGTTGAATCTTGGTCTGGATGAAAACCACCTAACAAGTAATAGAGAATGTCCGGTGTTCCTAAATAAGCTAAATGCGAAAAAGAGAAAAATTGGCCTCACGGCTTAACAATCATGGCAAATTTATGGTATATATACTAATATACAAGGACTTGTAAATAATTACAACCAGCTAGAAATAATGGTGGAAACAAAGAAGCCTGAATTTGTTGTTCTCTCGGAAACACATTTAACTATAGACGTTAACGAGGAAGAAACACAACTAACACGGTACAATCAATTTACAACGTTTACAAATTCAACAAGGACAGGAGGAGTAATCATTTATTTCAAAAATAAATGGCATGTGAAAAAAATCGCTGAAAAAGTTGTTGACTCAAAAATATGGATTACTGCTTATTTAGCGAAAAATAATAACAACAAATTTGTAATTACAGCTGTATACAGATCACCAAGCAGTGCTGAAACAGAGTTTTTAGAAGCATTTGAGGAAATATTAGAAGAGATAAATGAAGCAAATTGTGATATAATAATAGCTGGCGATTTCAATATAGACTGGAGTAAAGAGGGTTTTTATAAAAACAAAATGAGTTGTTTACTTGATGACAACGGCCTTAAACAGATAATGAATGAATTTACAAGAATAACACAGAACTCAAAAACATTAATTGATTATATAATAACAAACAACACAAATATATCAACAAACATTAATACTTCAAACAAAATTTCAGATCATGAAGCAATAGACATAATAATAAATAATGAAGAATACAATCCTAATGCGTATAAAGATATTGAAATATTTAAATATAATAAAGACCAATATAATAGAGAAATATGGAACATACAACAAATAAATATAAATAATGACCTAAACAACAACGTCAACTTGTTCGATAAATATTTACTTGGAAGATGCAGTTAAAAAATTAACCAAAAAAAAAAAGGAAAATGAAAGAAAATTTTAAATGCAAATGGTTTAACGAAGAAATAAGACTTTTAAAAAGGGCAAAAATTCAAAAATACCAAATAGCAAAGATACAAAATACAAATGAAGCTTGGGATAGCTATAAAACAACACGAGATTTGTACAAAGTAAAAATTGAAAACGAAAAAAATAATTATTTAAATAACAAAATTAATAATATTAATGACCAAAAAGAAATGTGGAGGGAATTAAAAAACTAATTTTAAAGAAAACAAAAAGTGCAATTGAAACTGTGATATTTAATCAAATAGAGTGTAAGGAAAATTTTGAAATAGCCAATAACTTTTATAAACAGTATCAAAACAATTACAGATTCGATAAATAATGTGCAATATGACAATAATATACCTGAGATAGCCTCTCAATTTAAATTTCGTGCAATATCATTAGAAGAACTAAAAAAAGTATGTAAAAATTTAAAAAATAAGCCGGACCATAACAAAATATCAATTAAAATGATTTTAAATAGTTGGAATATTGTGGGAGGAAAATTGCTGTATATGATAAACAAATCATTAGAGACAGGAATATTCCCCGAAAATTGGAAAACGTCAATGGTTACACCAATTGCCAAGATTGCAAAAACAAGAAAATATGACGAATTTCGTCCGATAAACACATTGAAGACCTGTGAGAAAATAATTGAGAAAGTGGTAAAGGAGCAACTGGAGCAATATATGGAAGAAAACTCAATACTATCAAAGTACCAATCTGGATTCAGACAGAAGTGTGAAACGGCAGTTAACTATTTAATAAACAGATGGAAAAAAACCGAAAAGGACCAAAAAATAGTAGGAATTTTCCTGGACTTTAAAAGGGCCTTCGAAACAATCGATAGAAATATATTATTGCAAAAACTACAAAAATACGGCATTAGAGATATAGAATTAAAATGGTTTACATCGTACCTAACAAACAGGAAGCAAATTACTAAAGTAAATAATTTCAACTCCAAAACAGATAATAACGATTATGGAGCACCACAGGGATCGATTTTGGGAGCACTGTTATTTATCATTTACATAAACGATATGCCAAACATATTGAAGAAATGTGAAATAGTTTTATATGCTGACGATACTCTAATTTTTACGGAAGAAGGATCAGATCACGAATGTTATAACAAGATTTGAATACTTGTTGTTAGTTCAGTTTAATGAAGATACAATAAAAAAAAAAATAGTGGAAAAAAAAACGATATGGAAAACGTAAATACATGGCTTAACATGAATAAACTGAAACTAAATGAAAATAAAACGAAGATAATGGAGATTAATACTAAAAGCAACTTAATTTTTAAAATAAATAATGAAATAATAGAGAAATTAGAACAAATAAAATATTTAGGTTTTATCATTGACAAGGATTTAAAGTTTAAACAACATATTGACTATATCTGTAAAACAATCGGCAAAAAAATTAGTTTTTTCAAACGAATTAGCAAAAAAAATTTCAATCATGACAGCGATCAATATATATATAACACTATCATCAAACCACACTTTGAATTCGTGTCAACCATATTGTACACATGTTGCACAGCGAATCAAATTGAACGTCTACAGAAATTACAAAATAGAGCAATGCGAACCATACTGAACTTCAACAGATATACATCTATTAATTTCATGTTGGAAACATTAAAATGGCTCAACATAGAACAAATGCTCAAACTGAACACTCTGAAATTTATTCAAAAAATTAAAAACGGTGAAGCCCCAGAATATCTAACGGAACAAATAACATATGTGAGAGAGCTCAACCGTGCCAGCTAAGAAACGTGGACCATTTTAGAATTGAAAGAGCATCAACAGCTGCAATGCAACGGTCACTATTATATAACGGTTTACAACTCTACAATTCCCTGCCAAATAATATAAAATTAGAACGCAATGTAAATGTATTTAAAAAACATATTGTCTATTATATAAAATATATGTAAATACGAAAAATTTAATAGATTTTTAAAAGTATTTTTAATACTAGTAAAGAAATAATAAAAAAAATTAAAAAATGTTATATTTGGAACTTAATAATAATTATAATTATTTTTTGTGATAATGGAATTTATTTAATGTTACACTCAAAAAAATTCTTACACTCAAAAAAATGTTTACACTCAAAAAATTAGTAAAATTAACTGGGGATTTTGCTGTTACCACAGAAAAAATTTTTATTTTTTGCTGTCAAAGTAGGTTCTATTTATTATTATTTTTTACTAATACTATGTTTTTCGTACTTAAATAGCAATGAAAGGCAATTATAATTATTATTCATTTGACACAAATATTGATTGCAAATATTCTATATTTTGCTCTGTGCTATTTCTGTTCTTTAGTAGTTTTTTGGCTTCTTCATCTAAATCCCGATGTTCCACTTTCCATTTATTTCGAATATTGGAGATAAACGGATCTGACGTTGCCAATAATATATTAAATAGATCTTCATTTGTGGAATTTCGTGAAATTTTTCTAGCATTGTGCTCTCTATAAAATCTGTAATCCTTTGTATAATAATATACAAGTATAATGTATCTATATTTTTTGACCTCTTTTATAAGAATCCGTTTTTTAATTTTTAAGCTTAAGGTCTTTTATTTTTTAAAAAATTTATTATTATTGTGTACATGTGTGTATATATTTTTTCATATATGACAAAAAAAATTTTCTCTTTCTTTCATTTTTTGAAATGTTAATTTTTTAATTTTATTATTTATAAAAAAGAGAATTGTCCTGAAGATGATACTCAGTGAGTATCGAAATATTGATTGTTATTTTTAATTAAATTTTTTAAAAAATAAAAGACCTTAAGCTTAAAAATTAAAAAACGGATTAATATACAAGTATATTTGTAAATTTTTAATATTTATTTAACTCAATAGCTATTAGAACAAGCACTCGACTTTTATTCATTTGAATATTTTTATTTTATAAAAATTTTTTTAATTTAGAACCCATCAAATTGCAATCATATACCACTGTGCTTCCTGCCTGTAAAAGTAACACACATAATTTACATAGTTGTTCCATATGGTAGCTTTGTTTCTCCAGAACATTGGTTCGTAGTGTATGAATCGTTTGTTAGCAAACTCTCAGTAAACTAAATTTGTCTCAAACAAAAATTTCGTTCAGAACGAATTGGTGAATCCACCTTAAAAAGTCTTAAAGATGTTGGCGGTGATGGCCTGGCCCACTTAGTTCTCAAAGAAATATGGACCGATGACGCTGCCAGCCAGACGTTCTTGGATCTCGTGTAGATTTGTATCGTCCCAAATTCAGCAATTTTGTTTGTTGACGTACCCATTTGTCCAGGAATGGGTCTCATCGCTGAATAGGGATAGGGCGTGGATCGTTGCCGGAACAGAATACACAACTACAAGTTTTTGTTACTTACATATAAGAAATTACACTATCAAAACGACAGCGCTGTATATTCTGGTGATAAGTAACATGTATGATCGCAGAATTTGCTTACTATCTGTCGACTAAATTTTTCAGCAATTACAATAAAATCCTGGTTAGCGGCCTCTACTGCAACTGCCGCTTTTATTTAAGCTTTGAAATATATTTTGATCATAAAATTTTATACATATATTTCCAATGTCATTCTTTTCAATGTCAGTGAAAATGAATTGATCTCGAAATAAATAAATTTTTCAGCTAAATATTGCTTTGGACATCCAACGGGCATGGTGGAATGCTCCCGGCATTGGAAATGTAAACTTTGCTATTGACCCGCCTTGACTACGAATATTTCTTTTGTATCCCCAACAAAAATTTCACGTATATGTTCCCCACTCATAACATATTTCTATTTTAGTCCAGGCATCTCCAAATCCATTAAAAATTTTGACGCTAAGACCAGAACATGCTAGTATTATTTATTTATGCTAGTATTATTTATGTAAAAATGCTTCTTAGAAGTATCTAAAATTTATGATGGCTACTAGTGAAATACAGAAGGTCTTTAACTAATGTTTGCTCTAAAAGTATACATATGCCTTTTCTACGTGATTCTATTTTTTAGTCAATCGTAGATGGCTATTGCCTGTTGTTTTCTCGTTCCTGGGTTAGACGCTGCAATCCCAAGTAAGTGCTTAGTCAGGTCAAAAGATATAATTACATGCAGATGACAGATGTACTATTTACCCATCATACCATACCAAGGAGCACTTCTTGTTGTAATTTCTTTGTTTTTAAGTATTTCTCGAACGTTTTTACCTGTTTCATATTGACGTTTCGTACGGGATCAACAGATCAAATTGGTGTTTATCACTAAATCGCTTACGTCGTATTTCAAAGCTTGGGCAGTGGCTAGGAAAGTTCCCAGTGTGTCGTAATCACTTACTTTCCATATGTCGACCACTGAGACAGGCTTTTGGTGTTATTACGTTGTGAAGACATCGTTTTTTGAGGATCTACCTGAATCCAGGGGGGTTACTCTCTATTGCGATGCGTAAGCTAGTTCGATGCGTTTGATGTTTTGTTAGCGCAAGATATTTGGTTTTAACGAACGATTTTGACAGTTACAGAGTGCATTGATGCCAGATTTGCGAAAGTGAAAAAATCAGATGCGCGTAAACTCAATAAAGGGTAACAATTATACAATATTGTACCATTTTTCTTACGCATCGCATTAGTGAGTAACCTCCAGTTCATAATTAGTACTTGAATTTTATCTGCTTCACTACTTTATTTTACGCAAGATTCCACCGCCAAATTATTTGACGTTTAAACTGGGAGTGAATATTCCATTATAAATATATTCAGTGTTTACAATTTCAAATTTAGTCAAAATATCCATAAACCTTGTATTTTTTACTATAAATTTTCTATTTCTTATCAAAAATATGGCATAATTTGAAAGGTGTGAAGTTATTATCAATATGTTATCGAACTAAGATCCATTAATATATTATAATTCATCTCCATTGTTACACTGATCTGTCACATTGATCTGTTACCTTAAAATCAACATTTGCGCGAATTTCATATGAAGTAGTTCAATTTTGCTTTTCCTTTATGTGATCAATTTAATATTTTAACAATATATGTATATATATATATTGACTTTAAGAAGAAAACTTTTAGGGGGAATTACAATCCAAATCACCAAAAAAAATATCCACATCTCACATTTCTTTTGTGCAATTTATTAATGGAGAAATTTGCATGTAAATAATTTTTTTTAGGATTTCCTGTTGTAAACGATCCTTTGTACAACCACGAAGTTTTTGGACCTCTTAAAGGACGTGGCGGTGATATCGGAGGTAAAACTGATGAAGAACTAGTGCGCGATTTAATTAATATTCATAATGCTGAAAATTGGTTGGGCATCGATGGAGATTCGGACATATCAATGTTTAAAACTATCAAAGGAGACTGTGACGTCGATACTATGAGTTTAAGCAGTGAACCGAAGGGTGGGTACATTTGAGATAGATAAACTATTAAGTAGTACAATTCTTTTTTTTTTCAGGAAATATTTTGAGTGATGACGATTTGGAAATAACATCGCGTGAAACTTCACCAACTTGTCCCAACAGTCCACGTGGAGCAAATTCTGCTGCAACTGATCAGAAAAATGGCAATGCAATTACTCAGGTTACCAATGCACGCACAACAGATATTAACAGTCCTGAAACTGTCGCTGCTGATATTTCCAATGAAGTGTATGAGAAAAATTATTCATATTCTCACATCAAGGTAGAAGTGGGTGGTTTTGTGAAATTAAAACTTTAATATTTTTATTAATATATTCTTTGTTGTATTTCTGTATTCGACTAAAGGTTACTGTTGCTACACAAACTGGCCATGAATCTCCAGATATGACATTTAATGCTGAAAAAATGACTTCAGATAAACATTGTTATGAATGCAAAGTCCGATACAGAGATCCTAAACCAAAAGATCTTGTTATGTATTTGCATGCCTGGAAATATAAGGTAAATATTAAATATTAAAAAATTAGTTTTTAACAATACAACGAGGACATTTCAGTGCATTTACGCCTGAACGAAATCTAGTACTTAGGAGATTTTGAGCAAAGTCTAGATGATTTATACTAGATTTCCAATGCAATACGAGATCTATGCACCTCGCCAGTAGATTTTGACTATATCTACCCAAAATCAGTTTTACATGCCAAGTATAGAATTTATATATGTAACTTGATATTTTTAAAATAAAAATACCAATAAGCTTTTTTATTATGTAAATACAATATTGCTAATGTCAAAAAATAAAAAGGTTGCAATTTAAAGCTACTAGATTTCGGTTACATATATTTAAATGTACTATTGCAAACGGATGAAGAGAAAACAAACTTTGAGAGAAGGTAAAACTTTTCGCCAGAGTTGTTTAAAAGGTAGTATTGTTGTTTAAGTTGTACCATCTGTAATTATGGGGATGTAAATATTGAGGAATCAAAAGCTCTCGATGTTCTTGGCATGAAAATTCAGTGTGATGTTCGATGGACTGAGCACATTTTTCATATCGATAGAGAAGCATTCAAGTGCCTTGGTATTTTAAAACGGTGTAGGAGATACTTCACCCCTTCTGACATCCTTACTATTTATTAGTGAGCTGCACAAAATGTTCTATTTTCTATTGCACACTACTTCTAAAAACTGTATTTCAGTGTAAACATAAATAACAACACAAAAATAACAAAACATGAATCTGACCAAAACAAACCAATTAGCATTTGAAAAGTTATTCTCAACAGTGCTTGTTAGTGCTTTTGTTTTCAGAAATAGTAGAATATCCAAACAAATGCCGACAATGATGTAAAAATACGGTAAATCATAGCAGAAACACCGAGTACAATAGAACATTTCGTACTCAGGCTACTGAAAGAATTACTGAGATGGTAAAGCCACACATTAAACCGTACACACATGTACATAAGTATGTAGATGATGCGTGTAAAAAAATTTGTGTGTGCGAATGTTTTTCTTTTCGTTCAAGATAAAACCCACTCGGTCTACTATCAAAAAATTCAATTATGTTTTGAATGTTCTACTTCAGTTTTAATGTTCTATAGCATCTTTGTTCTGTTCGGCTTTATTTTGTTCCAACATTGTTCTACCTCAGCTTTGTTCTATTCTTCAATGTTTTTACTGTTAAGCAAAACAAATATCTTTGGAAGTATATGTTTTGAAATGAGAGAGTAATAAAATAAGCACACACTATTTGAAATTTAACGAAATTGCTTGTAAGCTATTTTTCGTATGTTTGTGCAGCTCTCTACTATTTATACCACCTACATCCGGCCGAAAATGGAATACAACTCTCATGTATGGGCCGCACAGTGACTGAAAATCGTTTTTCATTGGCCAAAATTCTGTAACTTTTGAACCGATCAAAATATTGAAGAAATTTTTTTTAATGGATAGATGTTTAGTTCAGCTTGACTCAGTTTTAATTACATTAAAATTGATTGAGTACTTGTTAAGGACTTCTAGGTCCAAGTTGAACTTTTGATTTTTTTTTAACTTTTGGAGCGAAATATGGATTTATTTCTTTTATTTGCATATTAAAAAATTTTATATTTGGAACTTAATAATAATTGTAATTATTTTTTGGGATAATGGAATTTTTTTAATGTTACACTCAAAAAAATTTTTACACTCAAAAAAAATTGTAAAATTAACTGGAGATTTTGCTGTTACCACAGAAAAAATTTTTATTTTTTGCTGTCAAATTAGGTTCTATTTATTATTATTTTTTACTAATACTATGTTTTTCGTACTTAAATAGCAATGAAAGGCAATTATAATTATTATTCATTTGACACAAATATTGATTGCAAATATTCTATATTTTGCTCTGTGCTATTTCTGTTCTTTAGTAGTTTTTTGGCTTCTTCATCTAAATCCCGATGTTCCACTTTCCATTTATTTCGAATATTGGATATGAACGGATCTGACGTTGCCAATAATATATTAAATAGGTCTTCATTTGTGGAATTTTTCTAGTATTGTGCTCTCTATAAAATCTGTAATTCTTGTTCCTTTTTTCCTGAGCCTCCTCTGATAGATCTCCAAGTGGCACCAAATGATATTTAATGATATCTTCTCCATGATAAAGGATTTTGTGAACTGTTGCAGACATATTTCTCCATGGGTAGTTGTTTGTATATATTTTTGCAGTTTCCTTATTGCTCGCAAGTACTTCTAGGATTATTTTAAATCTGAAAATAAGGTTTAAATCCACTCCTGTTATTTCAGATGCTGTTTCTGGATCTGAAAAGAATCTTCGTGCGGTATTGCCATCATTTGTATTGCCTGACCCTTGTTTTGGCTGATCTGTAATCAATCCAATTTTGCGATATTCATCTTGAACATGTTTCTTTTTTGAACTTCTTAACTCTTTGTTGATTTCATTGTTTCTTATGGATCCTGAAGACCCGAAATCCAAATCATAACTGGTTTTTAGTATATGTTCCATGAGTCGTATTCTTGCACGTAGTGGTGATAATCCAAATTCATATGCATCGGTATTATCTAATGACTTTGTCGGAACTTGGTTTAATTGGGTTCATGCTGCTTGGCATATAATGCAGCTGGATGCAGCCTTCGTGTTAGTCAAAGCCTGACATACTTTTCCATCTATCATTGTAAGGACTAATTGGTAGCTTACTTCAATTTGCTGCCCATCTAACTGTAATTGTAATGACTGTAGTGTTGCAATTTGGGCCTTGATATCACTAATTTCTTTGTTAATGGCATCACGAGTTTTTTTTATTTCAAATTTGATTGGCCTGCAGTATTTCGTAGAAGATGGTGTCTCATTTTTCCAAATATCCATTGTTTGCGTTGTACTAGTCGAAGGCTCTGAATCTTCCAAAATCTTTTTCAATCGCAATGGTACAATTGATACCATGAACATATCCGAGTCCGAAATATTTTCACATACAACTTGTTTGTATTGGTTTTGTCCCGAAGAACCATCACATCCCCATTTGCAAAAAAGAATTAGCTTTGTACATCCATATTTCTTTAACGCATTTCCTGGTACTGATTGTAGCAAGCGTTCGGCTGTGTGATCAAGTAGAGATTGTAGTTGTACCTCTACCGAAATTGGTGTGATTGTAATAGTATCCTTTGATGGCAAACAGTCCATTTTAGCAGCAGTTATGTGATGATATGCTGGTTAGATATTTGAGCCCTTTTCAATCGCACGCAATCTGAGCTTAATATATTGCTGTTTTTTTAATTTCAAATCCAGAAATAAGGCTAATGCCTCCACATTTGTGTACTGTATTGCATCGCTCGGAGTTGGTATACTTTTAAGAATTCGTTTTGTTCTCACTGGACTAGCTTTAATAACTTTTTCAATGATATCCACTTTTGTTAATTGGTTCTGTGATCGCAATTGATGTAGAAAAGATTCTTTTATATTTGTACAACCATGATGAAGTTGCCTCGTATTGCTATTAGAATCCTGTTATTTATTTTTAATGGCATTTTACGACTGGAGTATTATCCACACAGCTGGAAACTTGCCATGGTCAAAATGATTCCAAAGGCGTGCAAAGATCTTACCAAGGCTGAGTCTTATAGGCCAATAAGTTTACTGTCAACAATTTCAAAGCTCTTCGAAAAGCTGCTCATGACAAAATTGTCCCCAATTCTAACTGATAATGGATGCATACCGGACCATAAATTTGGTTTTAGAAGTCAGCATAGTACCGTTGAACAATGTCATAGATTGGTTCATTTCATAAGAAGAACATTTGAAGAAAAAAAGTATTGTTCTTCCCTCTTTATTGATGTCTCTCAGGTATTTGATAAAGTGTGGCATGAAGGCCTAATTTTAAAATTGAGGACATATCTGCCAATAAACATTGTAAATCTTTTGAAAAGTTATATTCTTGCCCAGAAGTTCACTGTTGTAGAAGGAGACTTCATGAGTGTGCCCGAAACTATCTCATCCGGTGTGCCACAGGGGAGTATACTGGGGCCAGTTTTGTATTTGATTTATACCTGTGATATGCCTTTGCGCAGCAATATCCTCACTGCAGCGACAGGCTGCAGTTGTCCAATGATTTGCGTGGTCTTCCAACCTTATCCTGCTTTGCTGTTTCTGCCTTCTAACCACTTTTCACTTTTTATATAAAACTTTTGTTTACTGTAGCTAACTTCTTTGTAGCGTTTTTTTTAGCACTGTTACAAAATTAGATAATTGCTCTTGTATTTCGGTGCTACACGAATTTAAGTTTAATTTTATTTTAATGTAAGTAAGAACATCTTCCTGGTTTTTTATCCTAAAATACTCTTCGGCCAGTTCTTTATAACCGAAGCTCTCCATATTTTTCTGTTATGATTTATCACTTGCAAATATACGTACGTACACGTAAAGGATTAACTTATTATTGAGTAATCCCTTATGGAATCCGTAGTTTTATACATTTTTAGATACATGTTACTCACACATTGATCTTCAATTTCATACCAGGTAGTACTTAAATTGAACAAAACTGCACTTGTTATCCAGACCTTAATATCAGGTAAAACTAATTAGTATCTCGTCAATATGGGGTTCTTTTTATCTTTGGTTGTTTAATGTCCCGATTATTATTATAAAATTGTTTATGACTTTGCCTTACCCAACAGTTATATTAGAAAGAGATCATATGTTTACTGTAGAACCTATTGTGATATTTTTATGATTGATTTTTTTGCTGATCAAAACAAAGCCATAAAACCCTTTCACAGGTATTATATTTAATTATTTTAGTTTTACGTAGTCTAAAGTAAAAAACATGAAATTATCGTAATTTGATTTTTTTTAGAGTAATTTCATTAAAATTAAAAAAGTGTTCTACCGGCGGGTCGTGGCGGGTGCAAAAGTATATATAGGGTTAAAGAAGACACCTTCACCTTTCTTCGGGTGGTATACGTTTCTTGTTCCCTTTTGTTCCCTAGAAGTTCTATTCCACTAAAGTTTAAATTTCAGAAAAATATAGTAGTTTCATAAATATTTCATAACACCTCTAATATTAAACGCTGGAGCGGTAACCACTTACAACAACTAAAGACTATAATCCTACCAACATTATTAAAAAAGACCGCAGGCCATTATCGATGATAGCTTGCGAGTAGTAACTATTTATTTTTGCCAAAAAACTGATAAAAAAACACCTTTTTCTGAAATAACAAAAACAGTTGAGTTTGACAGCATGCCACGCCCACAATTATCAATAGTTTAACCTAATTTTTTGGCTACCTTAATATGGATATATTAGCTCCAAAATGGCGTAAAATTTTTAAAAATCGGTGACAAAAAAAATTCCACTTTTGGCCAATGAAAAACGATTTTCAGCCACTGTGGGCCGGTGCTTCAAAGAATATTTCGAAGCTTCTAGACCGCGTACATGAAAAGGTGAAAAGACCCGCTCTTACTTACGAGCAACACGTTCCTCATTAAGAGCACATCCATTTGTAGTCGCTATTACAGAAACAATTCGTTCTTTGATGGAACGGCTCGCATGTGGAGCGAGCTCTCTGCAGATGCCTTTCCTCCCATAACCAGCTTTGAGAGGTTCAAATCGAATGTCCACAAGCACTACTCCCGCTATCCTCCTTACCCTAAATAGGGATCATCCCCTAAATACTGGTCCATTTAAAAAAAAATATCTTCAATAATTCTAGTTGTCTCAATTCGGCCTTTACATCTAATTTCTCACATTCTTCAACAAAGGGGGGAAGTTCTTGTATAACGTCATAGAAGGAAATATTGTCTTCGTTGATTATATGTTTAGGATTAATTGAGATTGAAACTTAAAATTTATCTTCAAGGTCGAATCTTAATCGTATATGGGCACACGATTCCATATAAAAATTAAACAATTGCTAACGACGCTACATCTTTCTATTTCATAGTTTATTTATTCTGGCAAAATGTCTTTCAAATAAATTTCTAAGTAACTTTCTTCAATATAATCTATTAAGTCCTTACTAAATGCAATTTTGGTCGTCTTCCACGCGGCAAAATTCTCCAGCTTTTTGTATTTGGCGTATTTGTCTGTAATTTTTTAAAGTACAATAGTTCCTTCCAATATTTTTATCTACTTCACGAGCTTCAATTGATGTTTACTTTGTCATTGTCTATTTTTGTTTGTTTTTGCTGCCACCATTATCGTATTTGCAGCATATCTTCTTTAAGGTTGATGCGACTGTTTACTTTCGTTTGACGCGAATTAAAAGTTTAATACTTTTTAATAATAAAATTTTTTTTCAACGCGCATGCGTTTACTTTTATTTTTCTTAATTATGATACTAATTCTATGATACTAATTTTTAACTACTTTACCAAAAATATCTGTCTTATATACTAAGGGATTAACATATTTGACTGGCCTTCGTAGACTAGTAGGTAGTGTACTAGACTCGTAGTGCGAAGGTTCGAATCCTGCCGCAGAACTCTGGCAGTTTGTGTTTGATAATTAAAGGGAGCGTACAAAAAGCCTTCACTGGCTTAAGTGTATGCCCTCCAATCAACCTAACCTAACCTAACCTAACATATTTGACTTATCTTAATTTTGCATCTCTTTTATGGTTGTTTACAATATTTAGGGTAGTTTATGATATTTTATGGTCTTTACAATACTTGTATATTTAGGATATTTTATGATCTTTACAATATTTGTATATTTAGGATATTTGTTTAACCTTTTTTTCTTATTCCTTTGTTCAATAATTTAGTTAGGGTTGTCTATGTGTGTTTACAATAATTATTATTTATGATATGTCTAGTTTAGGCTTGCCAGATGGCCGGGAATGAGCTTGATTGTCAAGATATTTTAGTGAATGTCAAGTTTCAAGCTCAAGCAATATTTGTCAAGCTGAAATTGAACATTTTCAAAATTAAAATTTGCAGTTGGTTACATCTAAAAAATTTAGTTTTTTGGCAGTAAAGCCCCAATTTATACCATGATGTAAAAATCGTGGATGTTTTTTATTTACTTTTGAAAACATCTTCTGAAATCTTCTTGCATTTATACCATGATTTTTGCGTGGCGTATTTTTTTCTTACAAGGTTGATTTTTAATGGGTAAATTCTTTTTAATTGTTCATTCGCATTTTTATGTCAGTGATTTGTATACCACAAAATATAAACAAAATTTATATGTTCTATTTTTTTACCGTTTTTGTTTAAACTTTATTTTATTTTTAATTAAGCTTAAGGTCTTAAATTTTTATTTTAAATTATTATCAATATTTCGGTACTCATCAAGTACCATCTTCAGGATATTTATTATTTGTTTGTTTTATATAAATTGAAAAAGTTTTTACATTTGAAAAATAATAATAAAAATTTTTTTGTCATTTTATTTAATACTAATCACATATTCACGAAATATATAAAGTAATTATAATATACATTTGTACATTAAATAACAACATTAAAAAACTCATGTACATATGTATGTAACAAAACATACTACATGTATAGAAATACTGCCGCTTCATTTCACTGTTCAAACACTTTGACAATAGAAGAAGAATAAAACATGACAGACAATAACGAAAATAAATGTAAAAGGAATTACAAAAAACATCACGGAAAACAGAAATCGTGATGTTTTTACTACCCCGCTTTCTTCTCTACCCCGTTCGTCTACCAAAAAAAAGTCGCGATGTTTACTCATGATTTTAAATCATCGTCTAAATTGCGTGAAAGTTTAATTGTTGGCAACATATAATTTTATCCCTGTATCAACACACATAATTTGACTCATCACTGTATTTAGTACGAACTAAGTCCATTTTTTTCCAAATTTAGTTTTCATTGAATTGAACTCGAACGGAAAGAATATAAAAGGTTTTTTAGTTTTATTTTTTCTAAATAAATTTTGTTATCGCTTTTAAACAATATTAAGAAATAACTTTCTATTTTTGCTGCTTTTTTATTGTTTAAAACATAAGACATTTCTTTTGGCGCTTACTGTGCATACACCTATGTATGTTAAAAATATACAAACGTACATTTATAAGTAACGAACTGAATGAATTTTATGTAATTTTCCTGTAAAGAAATGACTGAATTGTTGAACTTTTTATGTTATTCTTGTTTTTTTTTTTTTTTTTTTATGTAAGTAAACATCCTTTATTTCCGTTTTTAATAAATAAAGAATTTTTAATAAATTAAAAAAATTGATATTATCCCGTATTTTTAGTTTTTAAGCAAATATTTCAATTTGTCCAGTTCTCTTCTTAAAATCAAGCTCATTTGCACTAAATGTCAAGTTAGTGCTCATATTGAATCTGGCAACCCTAGTCTAGTTACTAATTACTTTCTTATCATCTACGGGAATTTACGGTATTTATCTTAAAAGAAGAATAGTAATATTAGGAAGAAAATACATATGTTTATGCACGAGCGTCGCTAACTCGCGTTAAATTGGCATGTTTATTTAAAAAAATTATTATTTTTGGGTTGACTTTTTAATTTCATTGTTTTAATTAATTTCATTCTAATTTTATCAGCAATTAATTATGCATTCTTTTTATCGTAAATAATTGTTTATATACAAATAATTGACACATTTCTAAAGTTATGTAAGTATATGCGGTGTTTACTTTCATTCGCCGCTCACAGTACATATTAAATTTATTATTCCAGATATTCTCCAAAATAATTACTTAAAAAATGTATTGTTTGTTGTTGGCTCATATGGATCATATAAGTACAAGAATTTCATTGGCGCTAGCACAATAAAATTTTCATGTAAATCTATATTTATTTTTATTGTTTCAAAAACAAAACAAATGAAAACATATATGTATGTACATATGTACATACATACATACATTCATATATCGTATATGTAAGTATGTATGTATATAAAATCAGTAAAAAATCAAACAGTACGCACGTAAGACCATAAAATATTTGATATTTTATAATTATTGTGATAAAAAAACTTAAATTAATAAAAAAGTAATTGTTAATGTCAAACACGCACATTTGCTTTTAAACATTTTCAATTAATTTTGCAATAAAATTACTTTTATTCAACTTGTTTTGTTTTTTATTTTCAACAGTAAAAACTTACAAACAGCTGTTTCTTGCCTGTGTACATGAGAGTTTTCTTGTTGTATGTACATAGTTTTGTTGCTACATTCCATGCAGTGTTGCCAGAACTTCTTTAGACAAAATCAGCAAAAAACAATAATTTTTCATCAAAGTGCCAGTTTACATTCAACGATTTTTGTCGCTGCAATTTTTGTCTTCCTTTCTTTAAAATTGCATTTGCGTTTACATTGAACGATTTTTGTCGCAGATATTTTATGCATACATACATACATACGTATGTAATTTTTGATATTTTCTTTTTTAAGTATATTCTTACGGTAAACAAACAAGGAATTTACGTATTACGAATTGCGGGAAAAAGGCATTGCAAGAGTACATGCCTATGTGTACTCTTTTTAGTTTCTCTCTTCCCCTATTAGCTCTATTCCCCCTATTTACCTACAAACTAAGAATTGCAGCGACAAAAATCGTCCAATCTAAACAGGCACAAAAACTGTGCAAATTCTGCATCTAGATAATAAAATCTTCAAAAAAATCTTCAAAACAAATTTGATAAATTTTTTATGTATTTATTTTATTACAAACTATGTAAGTTAATTTAAACAGATATAAAAATTAATTTCAAAATATAACAATACAGTATTAATCTATGTATTTGTTATTTAAACAAAACTTTGCACATTATAGTGACTCAAAAAATTTGTAAAAAATTTAATTTTTATTAATTTGCGTAAAATTCAGATGACATAAATTTCAACAAGCCCGGAGATATTAATGTGTCAAAACAATGCGATTTTTTTAGTTTTAAGTAATCTTTTGAATCAATTTCCAAACGGTTTCGAACTTTTGTTTTATTTAAGTTTACTTGGTTAAAAATTCTTTCGACATTTGCTGATGAATGCGGTAAGACCAAAATATTTTTAATAAATTTGGAAAAAGTTGGAAAAACTGATTTAGAATCAACGTATTTTATTTCAAATACTTTTTTCCAAAAATTAGCTAAAGTAATATCTTCTCCATGTAATACATATATCTTTTAGGTTCATTAATTTTAGTTCCCTGAACTCACAATCCAATTCCTGTCTTTCATTTACTTTTAAAAAGTTTGGAAGATATTTCACAATTCCAAAGACTTAATTAGTGGCACCGTTTATTATAAGATTTGGGCTAATAGTGCTAAGCGATCTAATTTTATTATCAAAATCAAATCTTTTCAAAACCTGATCCAACAATTCAATATAAAATTGAATAAAATTTTCAGTTATACCTCTTGTTTCTTCCATGAAAGAAGTTGCCACCGAGCTCAAAAAATCTGCATTTTTAGACCAAAAATCTTCAAATCTGCATTTCGGCAATTTTTGGGTATAAAATCTGCAAAATGCAGATAAATCTGCACTTCTGGTATCACTGATTTCATGTTGTTATTTTACAATTCCATGCATCTTACAGAGACAAAAATGCCTCTTTTTAATGTATTGTTTTTGTTCTTATGGAACTAGTGCTGCCACCTTATAATCTTATTTCACCATGCTTAAGTACATTATAAATGTATACATTTGATTGTGTGTTCGCACATTTGCTTAAGCTTGCTTGAATCTTGGTCGCCTAAATACTTATTAATAATATAAAGTACATTGTTCCTGCCAAGGCAAAATAATTATACCTGGTTAATAATGGAAGAGTTGACTAATGTTTTCTTTTTTGGTGGCTATACCTTCGCACACGAGGGCCTATGACACCACTTTTAATACGCCTTCTTTTTATAGTGTAAAATTGGAAACTTTTTAAATATAGAATATGAGCTCGTTAAATAATATACATTAAAGCCAAGCCTAATCAATCAAAAATACAGTCTTTATTTGATGCTTCATAATCTAAAGCTACATTTATGTATATTGGCGATTCAAAAATTCATTTGACGATTTTTTGTAATAAAAAACTATGTACCTCCAAACTTCCTTATTGAAATATTTCAAGTTTTGTGAAAGTTTTACAGAAAAAAGTAAATTCATTATTAATTATATTATCTGGGGTGAATTTTTGCAAATTAAAAATTATTTTCAATCAACTAATATTATTTTTGAGTCTGTTATGCTTATATATTATTTTAAAAATTTTAAATAAAAACAATAATTGAAATAAACCTTAATTGTTATTGTTATATAAAAAATTCCCAAAGAAGACCACCAAAGAGGTGTCGAAATATTAAATATAATAAAGTTACTTGTTTTCTATGAAAAAGTGACCTAAGGCTCGATAATTCAAATTATATAGTTATTATTTCTTAAATACTTGATGTATTATCATAATTGTAATCTTTCCTTATTTATTTCTAGGGTCCAGGATGGGAATATGAAACAATGCTACCGAAATGGGGAAGTGCTGATTGGATCGAGACGGATTAATAATTATTACATTAAATCACATATGAATTAAATTTTTTTAAAGTGACACAACTAGAAATAGAGAAATATAAAATTTAATTAGCAAATTATATTTTTATTACAATGTAATTTTGTACAGTTTCTTGCAAAAAGCACAAAAAATTATAAATATATGAACGTACATCAAGCATTTTATTTACTTATTATTTACATCTATAAATACTAGCAAGATCCAGCCACCTTATTTTATCGTAGTCTAATTTTGTAAATGGTCAGAGTTTGGCGTATGCTGACTTCTAAAACCAAATTTATGGTTCGGTATACACCCATTATCAGTTAGAACTGGGTACAACTTTGTCATGAGTAGCTTTTCGAAGAGCTTTGAAATTGTTGACAGTAAACTTATTGGCCTATATGACTCAGCCTTGGTAAGATCTTTGCCCGCCTTTGGAATCATTTTGACCATGGCAAGTTTCCAGCTGTGTGGATAATACTCCAGTCGTAAAATGCCATTAAAAATAAATAACAGGATTCTAATAGTAATACGAGGCGACTTCATCAGCATCTTGTTACTAATTCCATCAATACCCGGAGCTTTCTTCGGGTTGGTTTCAGCAATTAGTTTTTGTACATCACGCATCTTAAACTTTATGGGTCGAGGGGGCAGAGCAACTACACTCTGCAAATCAACAGCACCAGTACATGTGTTTGGGGTAAATACGTATTTTAAATGCTCAGCAAATATGTTACCTTTTTCAGTATTGTTTCTTGCCCAACATCCGGTAGAAGTGCGCAGGGGTGGTTTAAACTAAACGGGTGTTTTAAGTTTTCTAGCAGCGCCACAAGGAGTAATGAGATGGTGCTGTGACATCGAGACCTTCCAGATAGTTTCTAAGAGATGCAGATTTTTCAGATGCAAGCAACTCTTGGAGTCGTTTAGTGCATTCTTTAAGTCTGATCTGTGATCTGTGCTGTTGCAATTCCCTTCTAGCCCTTCTTTTTTCACACATGACGATCAATATCCGCAGAATAAATTCTATTAGACCCAGTCTGCGGACGGGAGGTAGTGGCATGTTTAGCAGCCTGTTTAATATTTTCGGTAAGATTGGCAATGTTAAATTCAATATCATCAGAAGTTCTTAACCTGATGTTTTCCGTACAATGACTACTGAGATATTTTTTGAAACCCAGCCAGTTAACACGATTTATCATCTTCACATATGGGTGAGGTAAGTCACTTCTTAGTGGGCTACAAATTGTAACGATCGTGGGAGAGTGATCGGAGGAGAGATCATGAGAAGTTTTAACATGAATTAAATCTCTAGAGATATTTTTCATGACACAAAAATCTATAACATCCGGAATTTTTTGTATGTCAGTAGGCCAGTAAGTAGGCTCCCTGCTCGAAATGACGTCCAAGCCCATTTTGGAAACTGTGTAGAACAATGCTCGACCTCTAGGTGTAATAAGACGCGATCCCCAGAACGTATATTTTGCATTGTAGTCGCCAGCTGCTACGAAACGAGGTCCAAGAGTTTTGTAAAAATCCTCGTATTGATCCTCAGTGATTGAAAATCTGGGAGGGGAGTAAATCGATGATATCACGAGATTTGAACAAAAATTTTCGATTGCAAACATTCGTTGCTTGTGGATAATACTCCAGTCGTAAAATGCCATTAAGAATAAATAATAGGATTCTAATAGCAATACGAAGCAACTTCATCAGTATCTTGTTACTAATTCCATCAATACCCGGAGCTTTCTTCTGGTTGGTTTCAGCAAGTGTACCATCCTAATCCCCTTGCTCGTAATATCTTGAACTTTACTGGACACATCCGCTTAAAAAAGAGGGATACTACGGCCTTAATACGCAATACTCCAGATGAAACTTTTTGAAAATATTTTTGTGCTTAATACGACTCTTATGTATTATTAATTACTATCACTAAGTTTATGTCTGACACTGGTTGGGCCTAATAATTATATATATATAAGTATTTAAGATTTGAATACTTATTGTTAGTTCAATTTTCTTCACAAGTGTTCTCAAGAATATGGTGCTTGAGTCTTGACTTTATTAGAATTGCTGATCCTCCGCATGCTCTTCCTCTCGGCTCCTTTGAATCATATAAGGTGTAGCCATTCATTTTAAAAAGGCTTTTCGAAGTCAAATGGGTCTCAGACACCAACATTACATCAATATCTTTTACCGTGACGAAGTGCTTAACTTCATTTTTATGTTGGCGAATGCCGTTTACGTTCCAGAAACATACTTTTAACGTTTTCGTGGCTTGTGAACGAATGCTTGAAGCAGTGTGTTCTGCATTCGCAGCATTTCCTGCTTCATGCTAGTCATATTTGTTGTAAAGTTGTTTATAGTTTGCACCAGATTATCAATAGTAGCTTCAAGGCGACGGAAATTAAAGCTTGGGTTAGCATTTGTTGTATTATTGGGTGGTGACACTTTTTGCACTGGAACAGAGTTGATCTTCACAGCGTCAGCATACGACACTTGTGTAGTGATTGGTCGGACCATTAGGGATAACTAGCGGAGTACGTATTTCCTGTTTTCGCTGGGGTTACTTTAAGCTTTTGAGTCATAGCCTGTTTAACGAAAGAGTATACAGGACATGCTCCGTAGTTAGCAGTGTGATTACCTCCACAATTACTGCACTTTTTTCCCTTCTGGTCTTGCGATTTATTGGAAATAGCAGTCTCGTGCAATTCACCGCACACAGCACAAACAGTGGGTAATTTACAATAACTTTTCGTATGGCCATATTCTTGACAACTATGGCACTGTACGGGTCCGGAACGCTTGTGTGGTTCTTCAACTGTGATTTTTCGGTGTAAAAGATATTTTAAATTATAAATGGGATGGGTCTCATTTTTCTTCAATATTACATCGTTTGGCTCCAGTTCAACGCGAAATAGGGGTTGGGGGATCTTCTCCCTGTTTATTATGTTGGATACATTTTTTACCTTGAATCCTTGGAGGGTGAGAGCATCTTTTATTTCAGCAGGGACAACGTAAGAATCTATGCCCTTCAGTACGACCTGTAGGCCTTTAGCGCTCTTAAGCTGGAATGTGTAAAAACTTGTATTATTTTTCTCAAATTCAGTAACCATTTTGCGAAAGTCTTTTTCATTATATATTTGAACTTTTGTTTCGTCAATGTTACCACGTTTTATTGGAACAATGTGAAATGCCTTTTCACCAATGACCGAGATTAGTTTTTTTATAAGTGCGTTAGAATTTTTTTGCCTAAGATAGATTGGTAGTGGTTTCGAGGTTTTTTTCAAGGATTCTTCGGGTTTGTCGCTGTCATCTTGCAATATTTTGAAACGGTTTTGACGGTTAGCTGCGTCGATATCCCTGGATATCTTGGGAACAGATCATATCTTTGAAGAATTTGGGCTTCGCCCGCGCTTTACCACTGTGATATATCTGTCCATTCCGCCAGTCACTTTAGGTTTTTGACTACTGTTGTCTGTAGTGATAACTTGGTTAAGTGATGAACACGAGCCCGGAGCGGATAATGGCGCTGACTTAAATAAAGATGAACTAGGCAATGGTGATGTTACCGAATCACTACTTGGCATTGGAGTAAGCGAAGTTGATCGCTCGCGAAAAATTGGCTTTGCCGTTAGAAAAAGACTGTCATCCGATTTTCTCACTTTTCACATTGTTTGTTTTTGAGGTGCTCATGCAGAGTATTCCTCAGTCACTTTGTTTACGGTTGTTTCAGATTCTGTGAAATATTATTAGTGCAAATAAAGCAAATTTCACAAAAGCAGTACTTATTACGAATCAGTACCTATTACGTTTTTTTTTTTTATATTTGTTTGTAAAAAAAAATTCCGCTGATACGTCTGTTCACTACGAAGTTTCAACACAGAGTGCAAATAAAATATTTTTTGAAATGTCTTTTGTGTTGTTAATTAGAATTTTCACCATTTTTGCCGTTACCTACAATTTAATACCACGCCCCGCGGGCTGCAACCTTTGGTACAACTCGCGTAGTACTTCAGTTGTCCATTTTGTCCACTGTAGTTTGTTTCTTGCTTTACGATGCTTATAATGGTTTTGTTCTAGATCAAAGAAAAATCTTGTTATCTTATCGACAACGACACTCGTAATAAGGCATAATATGAGCTTCGGTCTCTATACTGAACATTTGTTATCCTTTAAATACGCCAGCTAAAATATACTTATATGTATAGTTGTTTGTGCTAGGACGTTTAATAAAACTCGTAGTTCTTAACACTTATAACTATTCATGACATTTATTTAATTATTTTTAGTTAACAAATTTCTTTTATTAGAATTATTTAAGATACTGCTGTGGTTGTTTAGCTACTGCTGTGGTTGTTTAGCTACCGCTGTTGTTGCAAAGACTACCTTTGGAATAAGAATTTGTTTTCTTCTGTCTGCCTTCTTATTTGAGTTGCCAGACTGTTTATTTTCGCTCGACGATTGAAAGGGGGCTGCCACATATGTATATACATTAACATATGTTTATTCTAACCACTGCATAGGAAGAGTGTGAGTATATTTTTTTACCGTTACACATAATATATGTTATACGCAATTTCTTCTGCGATCTTTTCACTTTTGATAAATGACGAAATCATTGATTCTCATATAAGAGCAATCGAGTGGAAAAAAATTTTGTTTTCTAATTTTATTTCTGAATAGTACCAGAAAAAAAATTAATTTTTCATATGTGAACGAACAAAAACAAAATGTTTTTTAGTCTCCAACCATGCTGTCCACAGAATATGTAGAATCTTGTCAATAAGAGTTAACGGGAATAGTATTTCAATAAAAGTTACTGAGCTGGACTTCGTATACTAGCAGGTAGTGTACTACTGCGAAGGTCGCAGGTTCGAATCCTGCCGCAGAACTCTGGCAGTTTGTGTTTGATAATTAAAGGGAGCGCACAACAAGCCTCCACTGGCTTAAGTGTATGTCATATGACATGGGCTATTACACCCCTCCAATCAACCTAACCTAACCTAACCTACTGAGCTGGAAATAAAAAAGGCATGGAATTATTCAACTATAAGGTAACGCTGTTAACATTTAGAACTTCCAAAAAATGTTTCCCATGATGCGTAAACCTATCAACAGCACTAGACGCGCAATCACCAGATAATCACTGCAGCCGTATCCCTCGAAAACGCCGACACCACAAGAACCCCAACTACTCACCTGCGCCGTAATGTGACCACAACATGACAGAGAGGTTTAGGATTAAAAAAAAATTAAGTGCTGTAATAAAGATCGGCTGTGGCCGATATAATAATCATCTTAATTTCGATTCATACTTTCCCGTAATTGAACAAAACTCTCCTGGAAATAAGAAAACATCTCAAAGGTATTGATTAGTTCATGGCTATCACAGAGTATACCCAGAATTCTCAGTTTTGCGGATATAGGACGATATTTTTTTAATCATTACAAGACAGCAATTTCAATATGAAATACTATAGATCATCATCACCCATCCCCAAACGGTGTACAAACGTGTCAGCTTATACAGACAGTGATGTGATGCTCGCCTTGTAGCCCATGATGACTAACTTTATGAAAAGACTAAGTTTAGATATAAAAACGCAATAGTGTAGCACTATTATTAGTGAATATATGTATGTAATTATATCGCAAGAATCACAAATTCGATAATGTATATATTTAGTTCAGAGCTCTTACTGT
This sequence comes from Germaria angustata, assembly GCA_963681545.1. Classification (NCBI taxonomy): domain Eukaryota; kingdom Metazoa; phylum Arthropoda; class Insecta; order Diptera; family Tachinidae; genus Germaria; species Germaria angustata. Next base: position 53,917,243 of record OY812999.1, on the reverse strand, counting down.
CGAATTATTAAAATCAAGTATGTACTAGTCAAATAAATTTCGCTGTGTATGTTGTGAGAACTTCGACATTGCAATTTCTATCCCTGACGTGCATTTTGCTTTGTTTGTTCATAAAACACAATGCGCGGTACTTAGACTTTGAAGAAAATTGGTCAGAAATAAAAGGATGACCTAGGTTAGGTTGATTGGAGGGGTGTGATAAGCCCATGTCATACGACATGCACTTAAGCCAGTGAAGGCTTATTGTGCGCTCCCTTTAATTATCAGACACAAACTGCCAGAGTTCTGCGGCAGAATTCGAACCTGGGACCTTCGCACTACGAGTCTAGTACACTACCTACTAGTGTACTAGTCGTATTCCATACGACTTTTTAACATACGTTAAAAAGTCGTATGGAATAATCAAGTTATGAAAGACGTTGAGCGTTCCTAAGAATTCGTGTAAGAAAGTGGGTACTTTTTTTCCACGGTTATATTTATTTATTGAATCTTCAAAAAATTGAACTAACAATAAGTATTCAAATCTTAAATATATATATATAATCATTAGGCCCAACCAGTGTCAGACATAAACTTAGTGATAGTAATTATTAATACATAAATGTAGTGTTAAGCACAAAAATATTTTCAAAAAGTTTCATATGGAGTGCGGCGTATTAAAGCCGTAGTGTCCCTCTTTTTCAAGCGGATGTTTTCAGTAAAGTTCAAGATGTTACGAGCAAGCGGATTAGGATGGGACTCGAGTTTTGTTAAATATTTGCCTGCATATTTTGCAATTTCAGCGGTCACAAGTGGCATATTTAAATCACGATGTAAAATTGAATTTTTCATGTACCATGGAGCCGATGTTATTAACCTTAAAATTTTGTTTTGCACTCGTAGGATTCTCTCTACATTGGAAGTTGAAGCAGTGCCCAATAGCTGAATTCCGTAACACCATATGGGTTTCAAAAGCGACTTGTATATTAAAAGTTTACAATCTAGACTGAGAGTAGAATTTCTACCAATCAGCCAATGTATCTGGGTTAATTTAAGCTTCATTTGTGTTAGCTTCATTTGTGTGGTGTTTCCATGTAAGCCGTCGGTCAAGGTGTATACCAAGGTATTTCACCTGTGAATGTTGAGGAACAACTTGATTGTTGATTCGAATGGGGGAACAAGTGAACACACTTTTGTTCATTTACTTTTATTCTCCATAAGTTCAACCACACCTCCAACAGGTTAATATGTTCCTGAAGATATCGGGATGCCTCGTGAGGGTTTTCATGCATACTAAGGCAGGCTGTATCATCGGCAAATGTAGAAGTGAAGATATTACTGCTCAGAGGCATATCACAGGTATAAATCAAATACAACACTGGGCCCAGTATACTCCCCTGTGGCACACCAGATGAGATAGTTTCGGGCACACTCATTAAGACTCCTTCTACGACAGTGAACTTCCGGGCAAGAATGTAACTTTCCAATATATTCACAATGTTCATTGGTAGATATGTCCTCAATTTCAAAATCAGGCCCTCATGCCACACTTTATCAAATGCCTGAGAGACATCAATAAAGAGGGAAGAACAATACTTTTTTTTCTTCAAATGTTCTTCTTATGAAATGAACCAATCTATGACATTGTTCAATGGTGCTATGCTGACTTCTAAACCAAAATTGATGGTCCGGTATGCACCCATTATCAGTTAGAATTGGGGACAATTTTGTCATGAGCAGCTTTTCGAAGAGCTTTGAAATTGTTGACAGTAAACTTATTGGCCTATAAGACTCAGCCTTGGTAAGATCTTTGCCCGCCTTTGGAATCATTTTGACCATGGCAAGTTTCCAGCTGTGTGGATAATACTCCAGTCGTAAAATGCCATTGAAAATAAATAACAGGATTCTAATAGCAACACGAGGCAACTTCACCAGCATCTTGTTACTAACTCCATCAATACCCGGAGCTTTCTTCGGGTTGGTTTCAGCAATTAGTTTTTGTACATCACGCATCTTAAACTTTATGGGTCGAGGGGGCAGAGCAACTACACTCGGAAAATCAACAGCACCAGTACATGTGTTTGGGGTAAATACGTATTTTAAATGCTCAGCAAATATGTTACCTTTTTCAGTATTAGTTCTTGCCCAACCTCCGGTAGAAGTGCGCAGGGGTGGTTTAGACTCAACGGGTGTTTTAAGTTTTTTTTTAGCAGCGCGCCACAAGGAGTAATTAGATGCTGCTGTGACATCGAGACCTTCCAGATAGTTCTTAAGAGAACCAGATTTTTCAGCTGCAAGCAACTCTTGGAGTCGTTTAGTGCATTCTCTAAGTCTGATTTTATGTTGGGGTGATCTATGCCGTTGCCATTCCTTTATAACTCTTTTTTCACATACGAGACGTTCAATATCCGTAGAATAAATTCTATTAAACCCATTCTGTGGATGGGAGGTAGTGGCATGTTTAGCAGTCTGTTTAATATTTTCGGTAAGATTGGCAATGTTGAATTCAATATCATCGGAAGTTCTACGCCTGATGTTATCCGTACAATGACTACTGAGATATTTTTTGAAACCCAGCCAGTTAACACGATTTATCATCTTCACATATGGGTGAGGTAAGTCACTTCTTAGTGGGCTACAAATTGTAACGATCGTGGGAGAGTGATCAGAGGAGAGATCATGTGAAGCTTCAACATGAATTAAATCCCTAGGGATATTTTTCATGACCCCAAAATCTATAACATCCGGAATTTTTTTGTATGTCAGTAGGCCAGTAGGTGGGCTCCCCGCTAGAAATGACATCCAAACCCATTTTTGAAATTGTGTTGAACAATGCTCGACCTCTAGGTGTAATAAGACGCGATCCCCAGAACGTATGTTTTGCATTGTAGTCCCCAGCTGCTACGAAACAAGGTCCAAGAGTTTTGTAAAAATCCTCGTATTGATCCTCAGCGATTGAAAATCTGGGAGGGGAGTAGATTGATAATATCACGAGATTTGAACAAAGATTTTAGATGCAAATATTCGTTGCTTGTAGATGGTGTTCACAAATGTTCTCAAGAATATAGTGCTTGAGTCTTGACTTTATTAGAATTGCTGATCCTCCGCATGCTCTTCCTCTCGGGTCCTTTGCATCATATAAGGTGTAGCCATTCAATTTAAAAAGGCTTCTCGAAGTTAAATGAGTCTCAGATACCAACATTATATCAATATTTTTTACCGTGAGGAAGTTCTCAAGTTCATATTTGTGTTGGCGAATGCCGTTTGCGTTCCAGAAACATACTTTTAACGTGCTCATGGCTTATTAACTAATGCTAGAATCAGTGTGTTCTGCATTCGCAGCATTTCTTGCATCATGTTAGTCATATTTGTTGTAAAGTTGTTTATAGTTTGCACAAAATTGTCAATAGTAGCTTCAAGGCGACTGAAATTAAAGCTTGGGTTAGCATTTGTTGTATTATTGGGTGGTGACACTTTTTGCACTGGAACAGAATTGATCTTCACAGCGTTAGCATACGATACTTGTGGAGTGATTGGTTGGGCCATTAGAGGATAAGTGGCGGAGTACGTATTTCCTGTTTGCGCTGGGGTTACTTTAGGCTTTTGACTTATAGCCTGTTTAACGAAGGAGTATACAGGACATCCTCTGTAGTTAGCAGTTTGATCACCTCCACAATTACCGCACTTTTTTCCCTCTGATCTTTCGACTTATTGCAAATGGCAGTCTCGTGCAATTCACCGCACACAACACAAACAGTAGGTAATTTACAATAACTTTTCGTATGGCCATATTCTTGACAGTTATGGCACTGTACGGGTCCTGAACGCTTGTGTGGTTCTTCAACTGTGATTTTCCGATATAAGAGATATTTTAAGTTATAAATGGGATGGGTCTCATTTTTCTTCAATATTACATCGTTTGGCTCCAGTTCAACGCGAAATAGGGGTTGGGGGATCTTCTCCCTGTTTATTATGTTGGATACATTTTTTACCTTGAATCCTTGGAGGGTGAGAGCATCTTTTATTTCAGCAGGGACAACGTAAGAATCTATGCCCTTCAGTACGACCTGTAGGCCTTTAGCGCTCTTAAGCTGGAATGTGTAAAAACTTGTATTATTTTTCTCAAATTCAGTAACCATTTTGCGAAAGTCTTTTTCATTATATATTTGAACTTTTGTTTCGTCAATGTTACCACGTTTTATTGGAACAATGTGAAATGCCTTTTCACCAATGACCGAGATTAGTTTTTTTATAAGTGCGTTAGAATTTTTTTGCCTAAGATAGATTGGTAGTGGTTTCGAGGTTTTTTTCAAGGATTCTTCGGGTTTGTCGCTGTCATCTTGCAATATTTTGAAACGGTTTTGACGGTTAGCTGCGTCGATATCCCTGGATATCTTGGGAACAGATCATATCTTTGAAGAATTTGGGCTTCGCCCGCGCTTTACCACTGTGATATATCTGTCCATTCCGACAGGCACCTTAGGTTTTTGTCTGTAGTGATAACTTGGTTAAGTGATGAACACGAGCCCGGAGCGGATAATGGCGCTGACTTAAATAAAGATGAACTAGGCAATGGTAATGTTACCGAATCACCACTTGGCATCGTAGTAAGCGAAGTGGATCGCTCACGTAAAATTGGCTTTGCCGTTAGAAAAAGACTGTCATCCGATTTTTTGTTTTTATTGTGTGCATTAACAATATCAGAATTCACAGTAAAATAGGCATTTCTGCCGTTAGAACTCACTTCACAATTGTTTGTTTTTGAGGTACTCATGCAGAGTATTCCTCAGTCACTTTGTTTACGGTTGTTTTTTTTTGTTTGTTTGTTTTTTTTTTTTTTTTTTTTTTTTTTTGTTTCAGATTATATGAAAAATTATTAATGCAAATAAAGCAAATTTCACAAAATATGTACTTATTACGAATCAGTACTTATTACGAATATTTTTTTTTTTTGTATTTTTGTTTGTTTAGTATGTAAAAAAAAACTCCGCTAACACGTCTGTTCACTACGAAGGTTCAACAAGACTTTTTAGAAAAATAATTATTTAAGCTAAACAAAGGCAACAAAAATAACGTAAATTTGCCAATTGAATTTTGTATAATACTCTTCGAAATTGCTGCAATGATATTATTAATTATCCTGTCGCAGAATATTGCTCGTAGTCTTCTTATCACGTCAAGCTTGCTCCAGCGTAGCTCATTAAGTATGGGAGCTTATGAATGAAACAGGTTTTTGGATTTTATTTTTAAACGTAAGCCATCTTTCGAAAGATCTGTTTGCAGAACTATTTTCTCAGCCTTGTCAAACGGTCTTAAATCTGGTGCATTTAGAATTAAATTTTTAATATTATCCAAACATTTATCATGAACTGGTAGTCATTGGAATTCAACTGAATTTTTTAATGAATCTCTAATTGGTCTGCTTATACTTGAAAATACATACATATGTATGTGTGCCCGTAAATACATTATGCAACCTAACAACTGGATATCTTTTCTATATTTTGGAGGTCTTCAATGCCTTTAAGTCTGCCCTGATCGCAACCAATTCCGTTACTTGAAATTTTATCAAAATATTACTTCTTTTTGCCTCCATTGAATTTTCTCCCAACTGTACTTAACATTCTTTTCTTTTGTCCTTTCCATCACTAGTCTCAAGGTTTTATCATGATCCTGCTCATTTGTTGCGGCAATGAGAATATCATATAACATTTTTAATACCTCCAATATTTTCTTCATTAATTTTTTGAAATGCTTCTGATGGTATCTTAATACCAAATGGCAAGCGTTTAAAACTGTAGCACCCAGAAGGTGTTCTAAATGTGCATAAACTTTTTGGCTTGTAATCAAGAGAAATTTGCACAATAACTATCTTTAAAGTCTAATACTGTAAAAATTGTTTTATTTTTAAGATTTGTTTTGAGTCGCTCAAAAGTTGGAATTTCATAGTAATCATCTTTGATTGCTTCATTTACTACCTCAACTTTTGTGTTAGGCTTCTCAACTATAATAATGTTTGAAATCCATTCAGTACGTTCCTCACGCTTTTTAATAATGCTCTTCTCACATAAATATTTGAATTCCAGTTTCAAGGGATCCCTGAGAGTAAAGGATATTCGAGTTGCAGTTTTTGAGCATATAGTGGTATTTTTTTTAGTTTCGGTACCATTAAAGGCAATTAAATTACAGGAATTTTTTTCGACTGTTATATTACGAAAGTCTCTTAATATATCAAATGGCAATGTGTTAGCCATAGCGCCTGTGTCCAATTTAAGCTTTATAGACTTATATTGAATTTTGAGAAATGCATACCACTTGTTAGCATCATTTTCTTTTCTAATTGAGACTATATACAAACTTGAACTACTTGTACTACTTGTATCATTAGTTTGAACTTTTAGTTCACCTTTTAGTTTTCTTTTTATACACAGAAGAGAAATTTTCTCCCTTTACAATGATTACATTTTTTTACCACATTTGCCACTCCAATGATTTTCTTTCCACAAAAACTGCAATTATTAGATTAACTATAATTTGTGGAACACTTATTTTTAGTTTTCAGATCATTAAAATTACTTTAAAATTTTTTCAGATTTCTTACTAACCAAATTAATTTGCTTGTTACTCACTTCCGCCGATCTTGCCGTGTCGATTGACAATTCCACTGTCAAATTTCATGTATCCAATAGCTTTTTCTGCAACGCCTTGTCACTTGTTCTTAGTACAATTCTATCACGCACTATCCTATCGTCATTATCAAAACCATATCGACGCACTATTTTCTTAATATCCATTAGGAAATCACAAAAAAAGGTTCACCATGTGGTTGACATCGATTATGGAATACGAAATTTTTATAAACTTCGTTCCACTTCGATTTACAAAATTCTTCAAAGGTTTTTGTAACCTCTACATAATTTTTTTAGATGCCTCAATGAGGTGGAAATATAAAATTTTCTGCAATATTCCCAGTAATTTTTAGTACATCAACTTTTTATAAAATCCCTGTTTGTATTTTCATTAATGTAAACTATTTAATATTTTTTGGCGGCCTTGCATGTGCTTTTAGATGTGAATGACTTATATTATGCTTTTCCCATAAATATATTTTTTATAACAAATTAAAAAAAAAAAATCAATCGCCGACTGCGCATTGTATTATTACATATCATGTAAAAATCGAAAACAGTTGCGTTCTATTTAATGGTTGATTATCCGCCAGTTTATCAATGTCGAAAGATAGAGTTCATTCGCAATATAAGCGAAAGAAAATTGATTTGGGTTTATGTAACTTATCTCTATGTGAAAACCCACTCGAACGACAACTCGAATGATAACGTAAGTATTTCCATACAAAATTGCGTTTGTCTATTTCGAAGCTGTTGTCAACAATGCGAACGTAAATGTCATATCAGTCACTTGCTATTTTGTTTTCGAGTTGGAATAAATTAGAAAAAAATTAAGTTATTATACTTAATATTGCAATTCATTATTTGGGATATTCTCCCCAACTAATCGTTAAAAACAATTAGAGCTTTTGCAAAAATGCATAGAAAAAATCAAAGGTTTGTTGTGGCTTTAGCTCTTCATATAGTGTTGAGAGAAAAATAAAATAGACTCACGTTGAGTAAATTGTTTGTTGTGTTGGTTTGTATAGAAACATTCTAAACCTACTATGATTATGTATTTGTTGTAATTCGTATGAAATATTGAAATTCTCATATTGTATTTGATTTATGTGGCATAAACATTTGGGGATGAATGTTTTCAAACTGCTTAAACTTCACTGACGATTTGGTTTTAGCAACCAATGAAATATCGGCATATGAAGAGCTAAAGCCACAACAAACTTTTGATTTTTTTTTTTTTTTTTGATTTTGATTTTTGAGACATCTTCAATCGTTGCATAGCAAAATACTTAACTTATCAATTCAAGATAAACATGAAGTTCTGAAGAAAATACAAGAAGAATTACTTTGGATTACACATAGTTTAAGAAGATTTTTTAACAATGAGGAAATGAATAAATTTTTGGAATATAATGACCGACTGGCCAACAAATTAATATTAAAACAAAAACAGGTACATACATATAAAGAAATTTGACCGTCTTGTAGATTTTCAAAGAAGAGAGTTAGGAATTAAATATAATCAAAAATGGTTTATAAATAAGACAGATGTAAATTTTCCAAGAGATGTAGAATGGATTCTTTCTTTGGGACAAAAGCATGCCTTGCCAATAAGTAAAGAAACTTTTCCTACTATTAAAATTATTGCTGATAGTGAGGATTTTGTACAGACTCTAGAGAATAAGGAACATCAAGAGGTGGCTAGGACCCAACTTACAACTATAATAGATAATCACATAAATAAAATGAGATTAAATAATATAGATAGATTTTTACTTGAAAAAGTTGAATGTTGTAAAAAGTTTTTAAGATTAAACAAAGATATAATGATTTTAAAAGCTGATAAGGGAAATACAACTGTAGCTTTGTATAGAAAGGATTATGAATCAAGAATAAATAGTATTGTGGGTAATGTTACAACTTATAAAGTATTAAATAGAGACACCACTACCAGATTACAAAAGATAAATAATGATTTTATTGAGAAACTTTTTAGATTAAAAATTATTACATCTTCCGATAAAAACAAACTAAAAACAAATGTGGCTATTGCTCCAAAATTATATGGTTTGCCAAAAATACATAAAAATGATTTTCCATTAAGGCCCATTTGTTCTTGTATAAATTCACCTTGTTATGAACTTTGTAAATATATAACAAATATTCTTAAGAATATAACTGTTGACTCTAAATACAATGTTATTAATTCACAACAGTTTAAAGAAAAGATAAACAATCTTACCATACAAAGCAATGAGAAATTAATTTCTCTTGATGTGGTATCGTTGTTCCCTAGTATTCCTGTAGATCTTGCTTTGAGTATTATAGAGGAGAATTGGAGTAAAATAGAAAGAATTACTAATATTGATAAAGAATTATTTTTGCGTATTCTTAAGTTTTGCATTATTGATAATAGATACTTTCAATATAAAAACAAAATATATTCTCAACTGATAGGACTACCAATGGGATCTCCAGCTTCTCCAATTGTTGCAGATATTGTCATGGAGAAATTACTTGACAATTGTATCAATAAACTGAAAATTAAACCAAAAATTTTTACAAAATATGTTGATGACTTATTTTGTATTATTTCAGAAGATGAAATAGAGTTTATGTTATCAACATTTAATTCATTTGATCCCAATATTAAATTTTCTATTGAAAAGGAATGTAATTCTAAGCTTCCTTACTTAGACACATTAATAATAAGGAAAGAGGGAAAATTATTAACAGATTGGTACCAAAAACCAACGTCTTCTGGAAGAATCCTTACCTTCTATTCTAAACACCCTAAAAGAATAATTATTAATACAGCTAGAAACTTAATAGAAAGAGTTTTAAAAATTAGTGATTTTCAATTTCATAAAAAGAATAAAGAAATAATTAAGAATATATTAATTAATAATAATTTTCCTATAGATCTGATTTGCAAATTAATTAACCAGTATTCGTATAATACAAGACAGAGAACAAATATAGATTCTGAGCTTAAAATTTATAAATCATTAACTTATGTTCCTGGTTTATCTGAAAGTTTGGAAAAAATTAAATATATTTGATAGAAAAAAATATAGAATGTCCCATAGAATTTGTAATACAGTAGGTAGATTATTTAGTAGAACTAAAGATAGAGTTGAAAAGTTAGATATGGCAAATGTGATATACAAAATTCCATGCAAAGGAAATAACAATGACAAATGTTCAGAAGTATATATAGGCACTACTAAAAATAAACTAAGGACTAGATTAGCAGGACATAGATCGGACCAAAAACAAAAAAACAATATTTCTTCGCAAAAAACGGCTTTATTAACTCATTGCATTAATAAAAGTCATTCCCCGGACTTTGATAATACAACTATTTTAGATAAAGAAAACAATTACAAGCCTCGTTTTTTGTTAGAAATGTTAAAAATAATTAATATACCATTACCACAGAGAATGAATTTTAGAACAGATACTGATAATTTAGCTCAAAGTTATAGACATTTAATTCATAAAAGCAAAAACGGACACTAAAAAGTAAAATATTTTATAAATTTTTGTTAATTATGAAATTTTCAAAATGTTTATTCATTTCCTCAATTATCAATATTGAATATATTTAAATTTTTTTTTTTTTTGTTTCAAATTTTATAAAATATTTTTTCTCAATTGTCAATATTTTGTATTGAAAATATTTAAAAAAATTTTCTCATTTGTTTTTTGTTTCAAATTGTTTAAAAATTTTTCCTGAAGAAGACACCCACAGGGTGTCGAAATATTGAAAAATAAAAAAATAAATATATTCTTTTTAGACCTCAAACTCGATAAATTAACACAATTAATTAAGTTATTACTTTTTATATTTTTGGTTTTTGAATTATTTTGTTTTTTAATTTTTTATTAGTTTTTTACAATATGTAAATAAATGCTTTTAATAGAAAAAATATAATTATTAAATGTTTTTTTATGTAATTAGAATTCCCACTTAGATATTGCAATAATTTGTGCGATTCCGTATAAACGGATTAATTTCAAGGAGCAAAAAAACATTAAACCTAACTCCGAGATTTGAAATCTTTAAAATCCATATGAGGATTTTACTTTATTGAAATACTCCAAATCATATTTACCAATGGTGATGAAGAAATAAGCTACGACAACGGGTCGTACTTATAACAATAATTAAAAATATAATAACAATTAAATAAATGAAATGAAAATCAAAAATATAAAAAATAATAACTAAAAACAAAATAAATTAAAAAAGTAAAATATAAGAAAATAATTATAATACTAAAATTTACAAAAAATCTAAAATAATAATTACAAAAGCAAAATAAATCAAAAATCTAAAATAATATTTACAGAACAAAATTAACCAAAAATTTAAAATAATAATAATTAGAAAACAAAATAAATAAAAAAAATATACATAGCAAAAATATATGTAGTTAAACTACAAATTTATTGCTGTATTTCTTCTTATTGCTGCTGCTCCCCTCTGCTCCAAATTCTTCAACTTCATCGATTGCAATTTTTTTATTTTGTATTTACTAATTTTGTTTGTATTGACAACTGGTCAACATTAGGTAGGGTTGCATTTATCTTCAAACAATTAAGTAGTATTTTTTTTACTTTTTTGAAAAAATCGCTGCAAAATAAAAAAATTTATGATTTGACACAACTTTTATATAATAATACGTAAGAGCCTATAATTAGCATACATAAGTTCATGCGAACGAAAGACAGAAAGATAGGCAATTTGATTCGAAAGTGAGCGCCTTGCTTTCTTTCGCATGCATTTGCTTTCGACATACATAGGTAAAGTGGCCATAAGTATCATAGAATAAAACAAAGAGGTAAAAATGAGAGAAATAATTCATATTTCTTTAGTTCCCAAATGTATTGTTGTAGCGATTCAGTTTTACTCTACTATATAAATTGTCTTAGCTGTTTCGTGTACATATAATTTTAGCCTAATTTTCAACTAAGGTGATCTGTATCGTTGTCACTCTCTTCGAGCTCTCCTTTTTCAGCTAGAAGCCGTTCTACATCAGCGGAGTAAATTTGATTGCATCTCACCTGCTGAGGGTTGAAATAGCATGTTTGGCAGCCTGCTTGAATAGCCTCAAACTTTTTGATGGATGACCGTTGGCGTTCTTAACAGCATATTTTCCGTGCAACGTTTACTAAAATATGTTTGTATTATAAGAAATGAAAACGCCCGGTTGTCTTTGCTAAATTGCAATGGCTCATGAAGAATCGTATGAGTATATGGTAAGAATAGTAGGGGAGTCATTGGAAGATAAGTGTTAAAAACTCGTTACTACTTTGAAGGAATTTTTTTGTCGATCTCTTGACCAGTAGATCGGCTGTCTCAAAATTAAACTTAAATCCTCTTTAGAGGTTGTATCAAACAAAATACGATCATACGGAGGGATTAATCGTGATCTCTAGAACGTATGTTTAGCATTGTAGTCGCCGGCTTCTAGAAAATTTAGGTTAATTGATTCACTGACTTTCAGTAATTGAAAATCTGAAGGGCCAATAAATGAATGAAATAACTAGGTCTGTTGCTTCAAGGTAACCATCATAAAAGTGTGATGTTTTTAATATTGGCGAACCACCACAAGCTCTTGGTGACATGTAGGGTATATATGTACATACATTTATTTTAAAGAAGCTTATATACATAAGTACGTCAGATGAGTCGCAGATATCAGCATAATATCAAGTTATTTTTTCGTCATGAAATATTCATCATTTTTGCGTTGTCATTTAAGAAAATATTTTTAGCTTTATGGCATATTTAATACAGCCTGCTACAATGTAGACTGCATTTTCAACAATTCCTGCATCCTGCTGGTCATGTTGTTGGTAAAAGCATTTACCATCCCAAATAGTGCCTCTATTGAAGATTCAATATTATTAAAGTTGGAGTCATAAGTTTCCCTTTCCGACGGCACACTTTCTATTTAGGTCTGGTTAGACTTTAATACATTAGCGTAGTAATTTGCTGTATTAACTGCGGATTGTTTGTGTTCAATAAATTAAAAGGCTGGTCGCATACGAGAGTATATTTTTGGCCAAGGTGCGCTTGAAGTGTTCAAGAATAGGGCAACCCCTGTAGTTGGAAACTGCAACTGCAGAGGCAGTCAAGCATACCTTGACTACAAAATCTACTACATCATCAATGCAGCCTATTAATCTATTGGACACAAATTATCCACAGCTAGCACAACCATCTACAAGCCAAGTCTCGTTCGCTAAGATCATGAAGCCGAATTCATCCGCGGCACAAAAATCTACCAATCATGGCCTAACAAGACCACTGCGCAAAAGGTGTCGCAAAAAAATGAACATAGTTTTAACTTAGATCGCATAGATGCTTTAATAGAAGCTCTAGTCCAGACATTAAATGCTTTTACGAACAATATGTGCAGCATAATGCAGAAAATGTACTCTACACTGTTGCAGGTTGTGTTAAATAAGACATGAATTTATAAATATTTTTTTATTAGCCCTGGGGCCTATTTCTCAAAACTACAATTTACAAATCTACAAGTTACAAATTACAAGTTATAATTTTACAAGTAATGTTAAAATCCGTTTCACAAAGATTTTAACAGCACTTGTAATGTTAGTGTACATTTGATAACATTTCCACAAGTAAAATAACATTTCTACAAGCAAATTTGACATTTAGTATTTAGTAATGTGAGATTTTTCAAGTAATCAAAAATATAGTTTTTATTATATTTGCCGATTCGGAAGTAAAACGAATTTAATTTTTTTTATCAGTTCTAGTTTGTCCAAGTTTAGTGCTTAGTAAAACGTTTTATTTTGAGTAAAGAAGACAAATTCTTTATTGTTTTAGCTGCTGAACTATTTACATAAGGATATTGAAATAGTTTTTGATTGCCTTACATACAACGAAACCAAAATAATAAAACTGATTCACAACCAAATGAGGTTTAAATATATTTTATTTGTGTTTCAAAGGAAACAAAAAACCTATCAAAAAAGGCAAATACAAGAGAATGCACTTTATCAAAATTTATTGGGCTAATTTTTATTATATTTGAAGCACAAGTTCCTAAAGTTACACGATATTTAATTCACAAGGGTAAACTTATTTCCAAAGATGTGTTGTATTTTATTCCAACATATTTATGTATATATTTGTAGTATATATTTTTTATAATACCTACATACATATATGTACTTCTAAAGAAATCTAATTTCGAAAAAAATTTAAAATATTGTTCAATTTTCTACGTCCTCGTCCATCACTTAGTTGGTCCTCATGTGTTGGTTCTCCAAAAGTAATTGTATTAAAGTCTTTTGTCTCGTCATCATTATTATTTTCTGTTTGCTGATCATTTGATCTTGCAAAATTGCAAAGAGTAACACAGCAATTAAAAACCGCACATGCTTTCATCGGCTCTAAGCGTAAATAGTTAAGGCATGGAAACTTTTCTTTTAATATACCAATGGCATTTTCAATAATCCTGCGGGTTGATTTATGAGCTCTTAGAAATTTTCAATTTGACTCATCAGTTTCATTGGTAAAAATTGGTGGAATTAGCCATTCTTTAAGGGGGTAAGCAGAATCACCAAGAAGAATTCCATTTTGTGCGGGTCTCCAACCATTTTCCATTTGACGGAATAGTGCGCTATTTTTCAAAACTCGGGCATCGTGCGTGCTTCCAGGCCAGTTTGCATAGGAGTAATAAAACTGCATATCGGGTCCACACACAACCATACAGGTAATGGAGTGATTACCGTGGCGGTCGACAAATGCTTCTTCAAAGTTGGTAGGAGCGTCTATTTTAATTAAGGTTCCATCTAGGCATCCACAGACCATTGGCATTCCCCTTATAGCATAAAATTTTTCAATGGTGCTTTTCATTTTTTTTGGAAATTTCAAGTAGACGGGGAGTACTTTTGTATTTACAGCATTAACAACGTTATGAATGGCTCTAGAAACACTAGCTTTGGAAACACCGTGCATATCTCCAATTGCGTGGTATTGTGAGCCCGTTCCCATCCAGTGCAGAACAATTTGCAATTGCAATTTCTCTGTCATTGGATTATTTTTATTAGTAGGTCTCTTCAGCTTAGCTCCTATCAATTTTAAAAGATTTTCCATATTATGCGAAGTGAGGCGAAATCTTTCATTAAATTCATAGGTCATTTCAATCCTATCGTAGCTAATTCTTTGGCGTTATGATTTAGCTCTTCTTACCACTCGGAAATCTTCATCATCGCTTGAGTCACTAGACCACATGTTTCATGGATTATTTTTATTAGTAGGTCTCTTCAGCTTAGCTCCTATCAATTTTAAAAGATTTTCCATATTATGCGAAGTGAGGCGAAATCTTTCATTAAATTCATAGGTCATTTCAATCCTATCGTAGCTAATTCTTTGGCGTTATGATTTAGCTCTTCTTACCACTCGGAAATCTTCATCATCGCTTGAGTCACTAGACCACATGTTTCTATATTCAGGTATATACTATTTATAAAAGTTTAATAATATGTGGTTTATTTATAAATTAAAAACACTTCTAAAATTGGAGTTACTTGTATATTTTTTTACAAACGGCAATTGACTCACAAAATTTTTGACAGATAATACAAATTACAAGCGTTAGCCATTAGTTTTGAGAAACGAGTCTGTGTATAACATACTTGTAAAATATTAAATATGCTTGTAAAATAACTTAACAGACTTGTGGCTTGTATTATACAATCATAGTTTTCAGAAACACATAATTGTAAAATACTTGATTTTTACAAGTATTTTACTTGTATTACAACACTTGTAAGTTTTGTGAAACAGGGCCTTGGTAGCTAGTGTATTTTGTAAATTAGGTTAATATTTTATATTATTCTAGTAAATAATAATAATAATAAAAATTACAACCTAATGTATAAGGGCCATGGCTACTTGGCCTTAGGCTCGATAATTATATAATACTATGAGTATTTAACAAATATTAATATTAATATTAATGGGCCAGCTTACATTTAGAGTTAAGAGAATAATTTAAGACTACTTAATAGAATAAAATTACATTAAATTAGATAAGGTTATAAAGATTGGTTTTCTTTAAAAAGGTTACTATTTGAGTTATGTTTACAATGCTAGGATTTGTTAGTAATAATATTGGGTTAGATAAGTTTTTGAATATTATTTGTCGTTGTTTGAGGAATTTTGGACATGATGATAAAATATGTTTTAGAATTTCAGGTGTTGTAATGTTGCAATTGAAAATTTGTTGTATATGAATTTTCAGTAGGTGTCCATGTGACAGTTTTGTGTGTCCAAGACGTAATCTTACAAATTTAATAATATCTCTTCTGTTTATTTAGTAAATGTTGTGTGCAAAAAATTTATTAATATTTAGTTTGTTATTGTTTATATTCCTGAACCAATTAGAAGTTTGATTAAATAAAATATTGTTTTCAAGATATTTTTTAAGAAAATTATTTATATCAGGTGAACTATAATTATTTGTCATTACCAGTGGTGCGTTGATTGCTTCTTTTGCTACTTTATCCGCGAACTCATTTTCTTTAATTTGACAATGTCCTGGTATCCAAATTAGTATTATATTGGGATATTTACTAATAAGGAAATTTCTTATAAATGAGGCATAATATTGTTATTTGTAGTATTAGCGATGGCTTTTAATGACGACAACGAATCAGTGCAGATTGCAAAAGGGCCTTTTTTTGTAATAATGAATTTTATGACTTCCATGATGGCGATGATTTCTGCAGTAAATGTTGAGATATAGCCAGGCAGTGTTGAATTTTTAATTATTCTAGTATTTTGTGTAATGGCAAAACTTACTGAGTCATTTATAGCTTGTTTCCACGGCACCTGCTTCGCTCTCCATTCTTGCTTCACACCCCAATCATGAGCGAATCAACTTGCTTCGCCATACAAAATTTTGAGAGCGAAACAGGTAGATTCATATTGAATCTACTTGTGAATCAAGAAAAAATCCTCTCTTCTCTAATTTTTATCGTAAGTTTATCTGCACAAGTTGTCAAAATTAAATATTTTTGTAAACAAAGCAAATTTAAAAGAGAAAAGTTAAACAATATAATTGTTTTTTGGTTGTGTTTCCTAGACGTAATAATAAATTTGAATTGAGTGAAAAGTTAATTTATTTAAATTTTATAAAAGTTAAAAAACAATGGAAAGAAAAATTCATAAACTTGCTTCAGAAAGGGAAACAGGACATTCAAATTTTCGTGAAAACAAGCTATTATTTTTGATGCATCGCTAAATATGAAAGTGAATTCTTTATGTCGGAACTGTATTTCCTGAAAGAGTTTTCTAAATATTGAAGGATCAGTATTTGATTTAATATAATTGTGAAGATAGGTATCTATAGATTTATCTACAAAATGCCAAGTAGGTTCCTGTTTATACGAATATAATTTTCTCACTTGAAGTAAATTATGTTCCTTTAATGTTCTTATAATTCTAAATATAACAGATGGTATTTTTGAATATTTTTTATTTTTTAAAATTTTCTTGGTGATGGAAGTAAGAGGAGTATCTAGGTTATTGTAAATGCATTTAAAAAGTCTGGCCGTTATCAAGTCTCTTAGTATTTCAAGCTGTTGGATGTTGCTTTCAAATAACATATTTGTAAGTGGCGTTGTACGGAATGCTTCCAATGCAATTCTGATGGCTGCATTAATTTTAGTCCTGATTTTATTAAGCTGTGCTTTTGGACTGTGGCCAAAAAACGGAAGTGAATAGTTAATTTTAGCTAAAAGTAAAGTTTTTATTAATGATATCAGTGTGAGCATATCACAACAGAACTTTTGGCTGGATAGACAATTTATTACATTGAGTTGTTTAGAGAGTGTAGCAGATAGGTGATCTATATGAGTGGACCATTTATATTTCTTGTTGATATGGAGGCCAAGTATTTTTAAGTTATCAACTTCTGAAAATGAAAAGCTATCACATATGATGCTATATGCAAGCTCTTTTCTTTACTATTAGATAGTATGGCACCTGAATATTTACACCATTCGTTAATATTCTTGAAAATATCACTAACATTAATTATTGGATTTTTATGTTGATTGGATTTTATTATTAAATTAAAGTCATCAGCATAAGCTGTAAAGTCTATTTCTTTGTAAAGAAAAATGATAGAGCATAATTTGTTGTATGCTATTAAAAACAATATTACTGATAGTGGAGATCCTTGAGGAACTCCATTTTGTAGTGGGTAATAATTGGAATAATGGCTTCCAACTATTGTTAAAATTTTCCTATTTGACATAAAGTTCTTATCACATATAATTTGGCTTATAAAATAAGATTGAACTAAGTAGCCTATTTAAATTTAAATAAAAAATCACAAACAGGAAAAATGTTCATAAATAAAGAGAAATCTTAAAAACCTAAAATATAAATTAACAAAGCTAATGGCTTGTAGCAAAAATTAATAAATATACATACTTATAGTAACAAACCAAACAAGTTTGTCATAAGTTAAAAACAAAATAAGCAAATTAAAAAAACATGTGTATAGTTGGTAAAGAATAGATAACAATGGCAACAGTGTTGTAAGTTAGTGAGGTGTAATTTGGGCTTTCCATTACAAAAAAAAAAAATCTTCACAAATTGTGATACGATGAATCAAAAAAATTCACGTATTCTGTTTACAGTGAAAAAGTTTGTATAAATAGCTGAAATATACATCAACTGACACCACAGAAGTGGACCAAACACAAGAACGCTGATGATGAAAGTGTAGCGGCTTTCGAAAACAGCATGTTGTTCCGTTCTGCTAGTGTTTGTCAGAATGATTTACACATTTGTCTTTGTTGTAATTTGTTCTTTGATAACTATCACATGTAATTTGCCTTATAAAATATGATAAAGTTTGCTTTACTTAAATTCCTGAAGAAGAGAACCGATGGTGATCGAAATATGGAATAAAAAATAAAATTTAAATAAAACAAAAAAAGAAGTTTTATTTAATATATGACCTAGAGCCGGAATAAAAATAAAAACAAAAATTACATATCATTAGGTCGGAAAAATTAACAAATATATACTTAACTAACGGAAGGCACGCCGAAGAACATCAATATGAAATTAATAAAAAATATACATACTTATAGTAACAAACCAAACAAGTTTGTCATAAGTAAAAAATAAAATAAGCAAATTAAAAAAATAAGCATGTGTATGGTTGGTAAAGAATAAATAACAATGGTAAGACTGTTGTAAGTTAGTGAGGTGTAATTTGAGCTCTTCATTACAAAAAAAGTTTTCACAAATTGTGATACGATGAATCAAAAACAATTCTCGTATTACATTTACAGTGAAGGTTTGTATGAATAGCTGAAATATGCATCAACTGACACCACAGAAGTGGACCAAACACAAGAACGCTGATGATGAAAGTGTAGCGGCTTTCGAAAACAGCATGTTGTTCCGTTCTGCTAGTGTTTGTCAGAATGATTTACACATGTGTCTTTGGTGTAATTTGTTCTTTGATAACTATCACATGTAATTTGGCTTATAAAATACGATTGAACTAAGTAGCCTATTTAAATTTAAATAAAAAATCACATAAAGTTCTTAATGTATTTTATAATTTTCGGACCCGTTTTCCATGCAACATGTTGATCAATAATTGTATGTGCTTCGATTTTGTCAAATGCTTTCTCGAAATTAAGCGAAATTAACGTTAGGTGCTTTTTCATTGAAAGGCTATTAGAAATATGATAATCTAAATAAAGTAGAGTGTCGGTTATAGATTTCCCTTTTGTGAATCAAAATTGTCTATTATCAAGAAGCTTTTGTGTCTTAACGAACCACCAAAGCCTATTTGCTATGATTTTGTCAAGAGCTTTTGATAAACAAGAGTTAAGAGAAATTGGGCGATATGAGCTTGCTAAGGTTTTATCCAGTTGTTGCTTGAGAATAGGAACTACAATACTTGTCTTAAACTGTTGTGGAATTCCAGAACTAAGAATGTTATTATAATATATATGTTCCCATCGATCCTATAAGGAGCATAGGGCCTCAATGTTATTATAAAGTCAAAATAATCTATATTTCATGTCATTCGGTATTTGCTTTAACATTGGATAAGAAATTCTGTCCAAGCCTGGAGATTTCCCTTTCAATGTATGAATTACTCCTGTGAGTTCTGAAAGTGTTATGTCTTTTTCAATTATTTCGGCTGTGGGTGATGGTGTAGTGAAGGGTATTGTGGTATATCTGTTTTTGTGAATTTGAAAGTCAATTGGAAAGTTCGAATCAGCTGAATTCTCTGACCAGAATTTACTTAAGATATTTGCTATGCCATTTTTATTATTCCTGAGAGAAGTTAGCAATGTGTATGTTAATATTAGAATTATATCCGGTAAATGTTTTAATATTTCTCCACAGTGTGTCTATTGGGGACTTTGGACTAATAGAAGATGTAAAAACTTCTAGAATCTTCTTTAGAATCTGCTGAACTCTGTGGAATAGAATAGTTTGAAGCTAAAATAATTATTTTGCGAATATTTGCTGTTTCTTTATTAACTTCATTGACTACTGGTTTTTCTTTATTTAATTTAGAGCATAGTTTTTTGAATTTAACCCAATCAGCCTGTTGAGTTTTGAAAATAGGTTTATGTGAAATCTGCGTATAAGAGTGTTGTTGGAAGTGAGTAGATATTATAATGGGAAAATGATCGCTGCCAAATAAGTTGTTATCGGTTTTCCAACCTAATAGCTTGTTTCCACGACAATTTGAATCTCCTTTTTCGCTTTCTAAGGCAAGTTTATGAATCATGCTGTTTACACGACTTATCTACCTGCTTCGATTTTATAATTTTTTTTCTTTCCATTGTTTTTTAACTTTTATAAAATTTTAATAAATTAACTTTTCACTCAATTCAAATTTATTATTACGTCTAGGAAACACACACAAAAAACAATTATATTTTTTAACTTTTCACTTTTAAATTTGCCTTGTTTACAAAAATATTTAATTTTGACAACTAGTGCAGATAAACTTACGATAAAAATTAGAGAAGAGAGGATTTTTTCTTGATTCGCAAGTAGATTCAATATGAATCTACCTGCTTCGCTCCCAAAATTTTGTATGGCGAAGCAAGTTGATTCGCTCATGATTGGGGTGTGAAGCAAGAATAGAGAGCGAAGCATGTGCCGTGGAAACAAGCTATAACAGGGGGGCAATTGAAGGTGAGCAAAATGTAAGATCTAAATGAGTAAAACTACCATGACTGCTTAAATGTGTCGCTGATTTATCATCAATAATGATAAATGTTGAATTTGTTATATAATTATCAATAATTTTTCCTCGAAAATTGTTAGACGGAGAACCCCAAGATCTGTGCCATGCATTAAAGTCACCCATTATAACGCATGGTGTATTGAGGTTTCCAAAAACATTATCTAGATTAACTGTTTGTAGTTTGAATTGTGGTGGAATATATGCGCAAACTATTTTAAATTTAATTCCTGACTTTATTTCTAGGCAAACGTTGTCGAAATCTTTCCCTAGCGGAATAAATTTGTGTTCTACAGAATCATGGATTAAGAAAGTCATTCCTCCATATCTAGTAGTTGATGAGTTTGTTGTGTAAAATTTGTAGTGGATAGGGATAGGGATATTTGCTAACGAATGAATATGGGTTTCTTGTTATGCTATGACTTTAGGTATGTATTGATTTATAAGAAGTAGCAAATTATTATAATTGTTTAAATAACCATTGATGTTCCATTGTATTATTATGAGGGCCATTTTCTAGTAATTGTTGGTGTAAATTTGAACGTTTTGCTAAAATTTAAATTGAGATCAATAATTTGCAAGATTTGTCTTTGTATATGTGAATTATTACTTTTAAATTTTCTACTATAAGGTAAAATGTTCAGAGTACCCGATAATTGTTCAGTAATCCAAGAAAACATTATTGATAACAATTTGTTAATGTTAAATAACTCTAAAAGATAGATTACTATGTTAAGTGTAACCTCGGTAATTAATATTGTCGAATAAATTTAAAAAAAAGAGATACATTTACAATTATTTAACAGTTTCAATATTTTTAACGAAGAATTAATGGAAATAATTGCAATAGAGCTATAGCTATGTAGATTTATTATAATTGGTGTTGTTATAAAATATGTGAAGAAGAATATTTTAATTGAAAATATATTAATTATAAATAAAAATATATACATTTTAAAAGCTTTTATTAATTATTTACTTCTTGCTGCGTGATCCTGTAACGTGCTTCTTCTTGAGTTTTTGTTTCATTTTGTTAGATGTATTTCTTGGGAGAAGAAAAACATTTTTATTCTTATGTTGGTTTTCAGTTAAGTCAGAGCTTGACAGAGATGATAAACTATTTAGTTCTACATTATTAGCCTCATTTTCAGTTAAATCTATGTCCGATGAGTAGTCTTTTAAAACACGTTGTGAAGAGATTTCGTTTGTTAGTGGAGATTTGTTTTTGGTAAATAATTTTCTAACATTATTTTCGTTTTTAGACAATTCTTGTGAATTAATGTTTTGCTGGGAAACTGTGCCAATTGATGTTGATGGATTTTGTAAAACAAATGAATATGATTGGTTGAAATTTGTGTGGCGTTCTTTATAAAAGTTAATAGCTCTTTTTTTACTGACTTTTTCAAGTGAAACAATAGATTGTATTTCTTTTCCCATAAGAAGTATTGGGCATTTCATATCAGTAGAAGCATGATTAGCATCTTTGTTTTCTTCCTTGCAGTTAATGCAAGATTTTGATGAGTGACATACTTCGGACTCCTCATTTGTATGAAATTCTTGAGCATAATTTAGTACATTTGCATGTTCTTGCAATGTGACCGTATCGGAGACAATTTCTGCATCGCAGAGGTAATGGAACATATGTATGTTCTGACTCCCACTTTTTCATAGCCAGTATAAATTCCGCTTGGTAATGTGATTGTATTAAAGGTTAGAATAATCAAACCAGTTTCTCCAAGGCTATTCTGAGCGGATTTTCGTTTAATTTTTTCTACTTTACTTACATTTTGTTTCTTCGATTCTTCAAGAATTTCTTCTTTGGGTATTCCTCGCAAATCGTTTGAGTATATCACGCCTTTGGAGTAGTTCAAAGTGTTGTGTTCGGATACTTCTACTTCAATGGAAGACGACAGTGAACATAATTTTATTAATTTGGTTGCTTGCGAAATATTTTTTGTTTTTATCAGAATCATTCCACTTCTTAATTTGTTGCAACTTATGACTTCACCCTCAACAACACTATCTATTACCTTCTTAATTAGGAAAGGTGATACCTTAGACAGATTGTCTTCACTTTTACCTTTTGACATGACAAGATATTTAGGTCCAGGAGTTGTAATTTTCAGAGTTTTATTGTTATCTATCATTATAGGCGGCTTGGATCCTCCACCCCCATCTGGTGGTTTATCCATTTTATAAATTTATTTAACAGTTTGATTTAAATTTATATATTTTTATTTTCAAATTATGTTTAAGATGGAAAACAGAGAAAAAAAATATTTTTAAGAATGCGACAATTATAAAAACGCCTGCTTAGTTCAACTTTTTTTAACTGAATGTGAATTTATAAATAAATTTCTGAAATGCATGCAGTTTGCGCCACCATAAAAATTAAGAATATCTATATATCGTCTATGTAGAACAAAAAGTCACTATCTACATTTTCATGGTTCCGAGTTATGATGCATTTTGTATATAATTTATCATTAAAAATCCAATATTTAGATAAAAAATCTTTTGAATACTACAAGTTGTTTATTAATAATAACCACATTATATCCACCTAAAACTTTCAATAAATAATGAGAATTTAAAGTAAATTTTACTAAATTGTAAATAATGATTTTTTCTTCGGACTTTTTTTTTTTTTTTTTTTTTATTATAGTTAGTGAGTTTTTATTGCATAAATACAAGGTCCATATTTTAATGGTTTTATTGATAAAAGTAAGATAAGTAATGGAGAATCTAATACATTTCGTTAATATTATCGACTTTAAGATTTATTTTAACTCGTACATTTTTAAGAATTGTTATTCACCAAAATTTTCATCTTCAAAATCTCTTACAGATTTTAACGTTGGCAAGTTCTTATACCACTGATGTAGCTCGACTGGTATAACCCCACTTGCGCATAATTTTAACAAATCTTTTTTTTGCTTCGCTAATATGTAATTCATTTTCATAAATCTGTATAGGTGCTAAAAGCTTCCGTGGTCTTCCACGTCCATGGACACAAATTTTTTTATATGGTCCTGTGTGATCATATCGATAAAATATTGTATTCGGCTCGTTTTTTTTGGTATCGTAAACATTTTACTTTTAACCAAGACACTTTGTTGCCATCCTCATTAATATTTCCATTTTTTATGAGATTTTCCGACAGTTTTTGGAGATTAAGAAAATCAAAATATTTCACTTCATTGACAACGTAAGGATCTTTGTTCTTATTTTTACCTCTTGTGGATCTTGCCGCTTTAAAAATTTCAAGTCAATCATTCATTATGAAAACTGACCTGTATTTCTTCGATTGTTCTATGGATGAATGCATGGAGTCGCACTCCATATACGTATGACCGGATTCCAAAAATTTTTGTTCTATAACTTGAAGGTGGGTGGAACGAACAGCATAAAGCAGAATTGCAGCAACGTTTTGGTTCCTATTTTGTCCACCACATGTGTCAGAAAAAAGGGACAGCTCCGTAATATTTTGTGGTAATTGATGTATCTAAACAGTATTGATCCAATTTCCGAACTGCCTCGTTTTCCATTTAGTTCAGTCCAGGCATAGCACAACGCCTTTTTATCATTACCACTTTCAGACACGGTAAGGTTATAAACATCAATCTTGCGACTATAATACATTTGAGACGATGCTGAGGATGGTATCTGCAAGACGCTCTGGAGATCAAATGTAACTGTTTGAAAATTGTCCTGTATTGTTGACCGTTGTTTGTCTGAATTCTTAGCCATGTAGCAGTCATCTTTTCGGTTGATATGAAAGTCATATTCTTCTTGAAGTTGTTCTTTTCTTGCTGAGTCTGCCAAATTAAATCGTGTACAAATGGTGCACTGGTCTTTTTTTTGTCTAATGAAAGAAAGATTGTATTGTGTGCAAAATACTTTCCTGTACACATTTTCTTTCACTGGCATCTCATTAAACTCAGAACAATAAATTTGGTACAGCTCATACATTTTGAGGATGGAAAGATTGCTGTCAAGATATTTTTTTTTTTTTTTTTTTTGAGATGACTGGCGAATGTAATGCACCGGTACGGTCGAAAAACTTTCAATGCGTCGCTTTACTGTATTTATCGAATGATTGCTTGTTTTGTTGCCTGGAGTTTTTTTCCACGTTTGTCATCACCTTCAAAAGTGCCACAAGCATTGATTGAAGACAAAGCTACATTTATAGGCCCATTTGAGATGCATAGAATTTTTTGGAAAAATGTTGCACACACCCTTGTCGTTGACCATTGAAAAAATAGTATGCCCTTGATTGGCTTCGCGAACTAAGATTCTCCGAACTAGTTCTTCGTTTCACAGAAGAAACTTTTATACATTTCAAAATAAAATCTTTTTGACTTTTGTAACTATTAATTGCCCAATATATACCGCAAATTTTTTTTCGATCCTCTTCTGTAAAATGTAAGTTGCATTTAAAACGACATTTGATACAGTTAAATCTCTTAGGGGTCTTCGCCTTTGGAGCGATTGTTTTTTATGATGTTCACTTTCCGCGTCGCCAGATTTCGCTGTTTCCATCGACATAGGGAATTATTTGTCACTTGATTTTCATTATTTTGGTTTTCTTTTCCACACGAAGCACCGCTGTCAGCGCTGGAATCAATGTAAAAATCCTTTACACTATGGCATGATGGCGTTGATGACCGATGTTCAAGTTCATCATC
The DNA here is from genome assembly GCA_963681545.1 of Germaria angustata. Classification (NCBI taxonomy): domain Eukaryota; kingdom Metazoa; phylum Arthropoda; class Insecta; order Diptera; family Tachinidae; genus Germaria; species Germaria angustata. Next base: position 53,891,659 of record OY812999.1, on the reverse strand, counting down.
ACTCTGATCGCTTGTATCTGAGATTTCAATATTTCTGGGCTCCTTTTCATACGGATAATCCACTGATTTTAACTTTTTTTTCTCGTGTTCCAACAATCCTTAGAAAAATATGTACATACATATATAATGCTTATTTGTAGAACTATTAAAAGCTGAAGTATTTACCTTAATAATAATTACAGAATAGTTTTCCAAATGCTTAATTTTTTGTTTTATAATATTTGTTACACAAATTCAGTTCTTAGATTGATGGAATCCCCGAATTAGAAAATATTAACAAAACAAAAATCAGCAGTGTTACCAACATAAGTTGTATATTGTTTATCGATAAAAATTGTACTAGAACATTCACAGCGACAACTGATGTACATACATCATGAAAAGGCATATAGGTAGATAATGATGTTTTCTTCACAAATATTATCGCGAACCTGCAGTTCATGAGTTAAAAAAAAATTCTAAGTAAATAAAATAGCTATGCGCATACCGTCTTCTACAAAAGATAAATAATGGAAAATTATGGAGTAAAATGCAAAGAACTCATTTTCGACAAAAATGTAGTTAGTGAGTTTTTGTTCTACATAGACGATATATAAAATAGGATGTATGTATGTATGTATGTAACGTAATGGCTCCAACACAGCTGGGCCGATTTTGACGAAATTTTCAGGGAACCTTCAGACTCGGGCGGGTGACACTGTGAAGACCGATTTTTTATTTTCGGTCTGTGGGCGGAGGGGCGTGGCAAAATCCAATAATTCATAAAATGAGAACGGCTTGGCCAATTTCTGTAAAACTTTTTGTCAGTTGTTCGTATCTTCGAGGAGAAGGTTTTTATGGAAGAAAATCCCTCCGGAAAAGTCGGAAAATTGGAAAAATCGAAAATCGAGTTTTTGTATGAAATTTTGTTTGAAATTACTACTTAATGGCTTTTCAAATGAAAAAATAGAAAGTTTGTCTGAAGGCTTAAAATTGGGGCGGGGCGAAGTTCGCCTGGTCCGCTAGTTTTATTATAGATAAGAAAATTGACGTAATGCTTAATGCATCTGACATCTCGAAGCTGCTTTAAAATCAATGGATATACTTTATGTGAGACAAAAGACCACCGAGCGAGAGCTAACGGTGGCTCGACGATACGAATAAAATCATGCCTTATAAACTATTTATTGGATGACCTCTGTGATGATTACTTTCAAGCTTGATGAAGGCTTTCATCAGAGCCTATAGAGTTCTTCAATTTATTGCCCCACAGTTCTTTTTATGAATTACTAAGGCCACGTTTTTCGGCATCTGGCGATTATAATGCTAAACATACTTTCTGGGTATCTCGATTATTCACTCGTGTTTTGCTTGATATCATATATAAAGTGGGTTTGAATGTAATTTCCACTCCCCCACTATTGTAACCATATATGAATCTGCATCACTCACGACCGATTTAGCGATGATAACCACGCGCATTAACTGGTTAAATACAAGAAATATCTCCGTGCCCATAAAGTCTGCAGCAGGGTGCTCAGCATGCTTCTTCCATCCATCGATGGTTGAGGTATAACCGAGTTTACTCCGTAGATGTGGAACGGCTTCTAGCTGAAAAAAGAACAAGAAGAGAATGGCAACGTTATCGATCACCTCAACTAAAAAAGAGGCTAAATGTACTCAACAGCTTAAAAGACTTCTAAAGTAGAGAATCGCTATAACAATACCTACGGGAATTAGACGCAACTCCACAAGCAGATTATTCACTACGGCGAGCCACCAGAGGAATTAAAGGTCTACAACAAGTAAGCCTCTTCTGCGTTGTCTGAATGGAGACTGGACAAGAACTGACACCGTAAAAGAAAGTCGTTTCATTGAACACTTAAGAAAAGTTTTCACGTCAAACACATCCGCTGATATTGTCGAGCTGCCACCAAATGTTGCTGAAGCCGCTATTTCATTAAGATTTGATATTATAGACATCGAAAAATCTATTGCTGTCTTAAACTTTTTATCAGGTGCTTATAAAATTAGTAACAAAATGCTGGCAGAATTGTCTAGTATATCAAAAAAAAAAAAAAAAAAAAAAAAAAAATATATATATATATATATATATATATATATATATATATATATATATATATATATATATATATATATATATATATATATATATATATATATATATATATTTTAATGCTATCTTACGGCTGAATGGAAGGTTTCGATGATCACTATGATCCTTAATGACGGAAAAGATCACACTTTTGTAGAGTCATATCTAACATGTCAAAGTTGTTTGAGAAACTACTTGCGAATAGGCTGACACCAACACTAAATAGCACTGGGTGTATTCCGCATCACCAATTTAGTTTCAGGAAGAAACATAGCACCAACAATCACACAGACTTGTAAATGTAGTAACAACTGCGTTTGAAGAAAAAAATATTGCTCAGCTCTGGTATTTGACGTTTCCCATGCCTTCGATAAAGTTTGGCATGAAGGTTTAATAAATAAATTGAAGCGGAAGTTACCAGTAAACATTAACAACCTTTTCGTAAGTTACTTAACTGGTCGCAAATTTATTATTAGAGCAGGAAACTTTTTAAGCACATCGCAGCTACTAGAAAGCAACAGTTCCTCAAGGCAGTATTTTAGGTCCAATCTTGTATTTGATATATGCCTCTGACATATAATATACAGTAATCTCCACATATCAACATTTGCGGATGATACAGCCTTTCTAAGCATTCATGAATATGCGCAAGGAGCTTCCCTCAAGTTCCAGGAATACATTTTAAAACTGGAAAAAGACTGGTTAAAAACATGATGAATAAAAGTGAGCGAGCACTTTTACATTGCGAAGGCAAAGATGTCCTCCTATCCAAATTAATGGTCAATAAATACTGCAACACAATGAAGTCAAATACCTCATCATTCACCTTGATCGTCGCTCAACATTGAAATCGCAAATAATCGCTTAAGTGAAAGAAATCAAACAGCTGCTCAAACTAATTGGCTTATGGGGAGATATTCAACTCTAAGCCTCTTCTATGCAACTCGAATCAAAAACTAATATGGTGCTATGGGTTTCAGTTGTGGGACGCCGCACACTGGGGATTTTTGTATGGAGGTGAGGAAAAAAATATATTTGTCAAAAAATGTAGTGATTTCATCACAAATGTAGTTTTATTTATATAGGAATACACAAAAGTATATTGAGGAAAGTTAGAGAAATGGATGTCGTTACCTACAATGTAAAAAGCCCTAACTAACAAAAACAATTTTTTTGATTTTTTAACTTTTAATTTATTATTTATTTTAAATCTATTTTTAATTTTTTATTCTAAAAGAGCCTTAACTTCGTCGTTTATAACACTGTGCTTTTTCTGGCTAAATGAAGAAGTCAAATGTTGAATCATTGGATCTGATGTTACCATCATTCTGTGCATAATATCTTCGTTCATGGCAATTCGACTGCATTTTCGGGCGATATATTTTATAGTCTTTGATCCTCTTCGGATAGTAAGCCTACAGGAAAAATACACTTTTCAATTATATCTTTTCCATGAATCAGAATTTTGTGATGTGTATGTGGCATATTGTACCACTCGTACAGTGCAACAAACTGTTTTGCCGTCTCCAGACAAAAATCACCAAATTTGTTGGATCTACTACCTCGGTAATTGCTATAGCTTCGAGAATTATTGAAAACCTCTTGATTATGTTTTCATCTAGACCCGTGATTTCGAAAATGCAGGATTAGCAAAGAATCTTCGTAACGTATTACCAGAGCCTTGCTTAAAAGTATCAACCTGTATTTCAATATTTTCTTTAAGTTCACGCTTTATCAAACATTTTCGGGCTTCTTTTATCGGACGAGTATTTGAGTCGACTCTCCCACGTTTAAATTCAATATTAAAAGCTACATGCACCACTTCATGCGCTTGATACGCGCATGAAGTGGTGACATACCAAATTACAGTGCTTGTTTATTATTACGGGCATAGCTTCAACTTCTTCGATTTTATTCATCTTGGATTTTGTGGCTCCACAAATAAAACAAGAAGATGCTGCTGTTGTTTCTGTTACTGATTGTGCTGTCTTGCCGTCAATCATTGCAAAATATAATTCATGTTTTACTTTTACTGTGTGGAAGAAGGTTTATTGTTGTTCCATACTAATTTATTTATGTATGTCATCACTTATAATTTAAATAGTACAACTGATGTCATATATAAATGAGAGTCAGAAATTTGATCATCTGAAAACCTCTCTTGGTATTCGCTTTGACTAGATGACCCATCACATCCCCATTTATAGTACATTGTTAGATTTCCGCTTTCAACTTTATTTATTTCCTTTACTGACTTGGTCTCTAGGACTCTTTTAGCAGTATGATCCAACAGATTTTGCAGAGGTACACTGGCTGAACTTTCAGTAATAGAAATTCCTTGAGGATAACTGTTAGTTTTTTCTTTCGTAAGTTCTTTGTATGGTACGAGTATTTTGTACCCTTCATTTTCTAACCAATGCATTACATCCCCAAAGTTTTTAATGTACAAATTTTGTGGTTGGTTTTTGAAATACTAGAAGTAAAATCAATTACTTCACTTCAATTTGCATTCTTTTTTCAAATCGCGACTTCGTACGATTAGAATCCTGCTATCTTTGTTTGAAGTTAGAGTAAAAGCCTTTATATATTGTATCCAAAATTTCACATGCTCTAGTTTCATTTAAGCCAACGTGCGATTGTTGCAAAAACTGTTTTAATTTTGTTCTGTCTTTGTCAAACTCCAGAAGCTTCAACTATAAAACCGCATGTGAAATAGAAAAACTTTCCATTGTCGTAAAACTCTTGGGCCTTAGTTTCAGTTATAATTAAAAAACCGGAGAAAAATCGCTTGTACTTTTCGCGTTCGTCGGCACTTGTTGAATGATCGATCAACGAACACCTATAAATACTACGTATTTTTCAATATTTTACTTACAGGTACTTATGAATGGGCGCATATTTCCAAATATTCCAAAACATGAGCACTCATAAATGTGGATGCAATTTCTGTAAAAAAAATCATACAGGTAACTAACGGAAAAAACCAAATAAATCAAAAAATACACTTTCCTCTTAATTGTCCACGCAAATTTATTAGCGCTTATTACTTTGCTACTGCAATCATAAAAATCAAATAACCTTTTTTTGTCGATTACTTTTTTTTAATTCTGAGAATCATAAAAAAAGTCATCAATGTTTTTTCAAAAGAATTTTGTGCATATCTCGAGAAAATTTTTTAAATTAAAAATTTCGTTAAGAACGAATGGGTGAATTCACCTTTATTGTCATTTCGTTATAATTTACAGGTCATTCTTCAAAAAAGACAATGTACAATTTGAATGATAAATGTCTGTTAATAAAAGAGTACAATGGATGGTTAGTGAAAAAAATTAAATATGAAATAAGAATGTTATGTTAATAAATATTAAACGTTAAACATGGATTTAAAATTTTTTTGAAAATGTATCTTTTTGGGAAAAAATTTATCTTTTTGGAATCTAAAATGTATCTTTCTCGAAATTGCACTGGCAACACTGGTTGTTTACATCATCCTACATTTAAATTAAACATAAACACAAGCCATACGCACATACATACATACACGTACACAATGTTCAAATGCCGACAGACAACAACAACAATAATCATGATCTTATTTGTTGTCGCTTTGCTAGTAAACAAGTAACTATGTATGTATGCATGTACATATGTATAGCTGTTATGTGTTCATTTACAATGAGTAAACAAAAAGCAAATAAGATGCAGATTGCCTTCTTTCTTCCTTAAATATCTTTATATATACACATTATTTCTAGATTACTGTTTTTTTAAGTTCCTTAAATTTTCTTTATATACTTATATAAACATATTATTTTCATATTACTGTTTTTAAATTCCTTAAATTTTTAAGAGTATATAATGTAAATGTTGTTTACATATATGCATGATATTTAAAAGTATGTATATTGGTATAAGTCTTGTTTACATATATACATACATACTATTTGTGAGTGTATTGGCATAAATCTTATTTACATAATTATATATCTACATATATGCTCGTATACAAACACAAATCAAGAGAGCATAGTGAAAGTTAACATAAGCAAATCTGCGAGATTAAATAATGTCCATAAAGGGACACGATGAAATATAATGGCGGCAACATTCCCTCCCTCGTAAAGAAATCAGGAACGGTTGTCTTTACTTTCCGACTTGCTGCTGACATCTAATATTGCTATTTTAGACACGGGTCGATCGTAGATACTGTTGGCGATTTTCACTTTCACTCTTCTAACTTGCCCGTCCTTAGCAGTCGTCGTTTCAATGATGACACCTTTTTGGCCAGGTATTTCTGGGGAGGTTTTCGTCCACCAAAATAACAACATCTCCTACTGAGGCGGGTCTTTGTTTGTTATACCATTTACCTCGTCGTAACAAGTTGGGTGAATATTACTTAACCCATCTTTTCCAGAAGTGATCCGCAAATTTTTGAGTTTGTCTCCAACGATCACGGAGATCGCTATCGGAACAAATGGGCTTATATCCGGATGAGGATCCCAAAAGCAGATGATTTGGAGTCAAAGGTTCGTCGTCGTCAGCATCTAGGGAGACAAATGTTAGAGGGCGAGAATTAATTATAAATTCCGCTTCGGACAGTGCACTTCTAAAACTTTCGTCGTTCAATTTAAAATTCGAACACGTTGCTCTTAGCACCGTTTTCACCGATTTCACCATACGTTCCCATCCACCGCCCATATGTGGAGCGGCAGGTGGATTAAATGTCCACTTAATCTCATCGAATTTATTTACAAGTTTACTAAAATTTAGACGTTGTTGTTCCTCTTTGAACACACTGGCTGTGGCCTTGAAGTTCGTACCGTTGTCTGTGAATATTTCCCTTGGCATGCCTCTACGATGTATGAAGTTGGCGATGCACATTATGCAAGAACTGGTATCTAGACTGTAGGCGACTTCAATATGCACGGCTCGCAAGGTTAAGCATGTGAAGATCACGCCCCATCATTTTTCTTTGTGTCTTCCGACGATTACCATGTATGGACCGAAAAAATCGATACCAACAAAAGTAAACAGGCGTTCGAAACAGGCTAATCTAGCCTTTGGGAGTGAAGCCATCTGCGGAATCAAAGGTGCACTTGAATTATTTCGGCAATGCTGGCATTCCTTACGTACTCTTTTATACAGCACACGTAGTTGGGGAATGTAATATTTTGACCTAATGTAGCTTATGATTGTTTCGTGGAAGCAATGATGATATTCTTCATGGTAATAGCGCACGATAAGGAACGAAATTTTGTGTTTGTTCGGCAAAATAATCGGGCGATTGTGATTTAGTGATTCAATTCTACCCTTAGCTCGGAGTACTCCGTCATCATCAATGAAAGGATTGAGTTGTTTGAGGTGACTGTTATTATCAACATTTTTATTACGAATTATGTCTGCTATCTCTTCTAAAAAATAAGTGTGTTGTGCGTGCCTCTACAAAATATTTTTTGACCTTTGCAGCATCTCATAGGTAATTTCTTTTGGTAGCACTTTCTTAGTTACTGTAGATCTGACTCGTTCGGTATAAAGTATAAATGTGCCCAGTGCCCTGTAGGGGCGTCTCCAGTTGGAAAAGTAATCAATATACATTTGTCTTTCTTGACGGATATGAAATACAACATTGCGAAACTCGTGATCATCACTGTAGTCTGTAGGATTTGAGCATTCAGGCCATTCCCCTTTATCGTATTTTAAAAATTCTGGACCGTTGAGCAATTGGGTCGAGTTTGTTTTTGACGTTTTAGTTGCTGCGTCTACTGGGTTATATTTAGACGGTGTCCACCTCCACTGAGTGAGAGCCGTAGTCTCCAGAATTTCGCCTATTCGATGCATTACAAATGGTTTGAATCGTCGAGGATCCATTGCTAGCCAATTTAAGACGGTTTTTGAGTCTGGGAGAATTTTATTCTGCTAGCATTTATTATTTTTGTAGCTAATCTTACGCCCGCCACGGCTGCTTGGAGTTCCATCCTCGGTATAGATACAGGCTTCAATGGAGCAACTTTGCATTTTGCTGCTATTATTGATACGTCCACCCGTAAACTATGTCGCACTCTCATGTAACACACGGCTGCGTATGCGTACTCCCCGGCATCGACGAATGTATGCAATTCGATACTCTTCGAGGTCTTCAAGAGAGGTGAATAGCAGCGTGGGATGGTTACTCCAGATATATCTGGAAGTGTAAGCGTCCACTGATGCCATTTATCACACAATCCTTTGTTAAGCTCATCATCCCATTTGATTTTTGAACGCCAGATCTCTTGTAAGAGTATTTTTAAGCTGATTGTAAAATTTGATAGAAACCCCAATGGGTCGCATATACTCGTCAAAACTTGTAAAACTTCTCTCTTGGTTGGAGTAACCTTTGCATCAAATACATCCCTACGCAGCCTTGCGAACCTGCAGATATACTTAAAAACATCATTAGTAGGATCCCAATACATACCTAATATTTTTTCTATTGAATACAGATTATGCGATGTTTGGTTTTTTGTGATATCATCGCCCAGATACTTCTGTAGTGAGATACAATTCGTAGACCAGTTATGCATTTTAAAACCGGCGGCTGCATGTATATTTTTTACGTTGGTGGCAAGCTCTACTGCTTCGTCTTCTGTGTCTACGCTGTCGATAAAGTCATCCATGTAGTGATAAAATTGAATGGCCTTTACCGCGCGGGGATATTTATTGGCAAACTGCTCTGCATTTTTATTGCGGACAAAGTGGGCTATACATGGGGCACATGATATTCCGAACGTCAAAGCACGCATCACATAAATGCTTGGGTTTTTCTGCTCGTCGTCATTAAACCATAAGAATCGTTGTACATGCATGTCTTCCTGGCGAACATTTATACGATGAAACATCTCGGAAATATCTCCACATATGGCTATCGCACCAACGCGAAATTCTATCAGTATGTCGAAAAGTGGTCTTAGCATGTCAGGTCCACTCATAAGAAAATCATTGAGCGACGTGACATTGACTTTGGAGGCTGCGTCCCAAACCAGACGGACTTTTTCCTGCTTGTTAGGATTTCGAGCTATAAAAATGGGCAAATACCATGAAGGGTTGTTACACGATTTGATTTCGTCATCTGATAATATTCTTGCATATCCTTTAGCGACCAACTTGTTGATTTCTTTCTGCATTATTGCTTCAAGATCTTTGTCTCTAGTGAACTTCCTCTTTAAGCATTTCAGCCTGTGTAGCGCAGAACTGTAGCTGTCGGGTAGTTGTGGTTTTTCGCTCTTCCACAATAAACCGATTTCATACTGACCGTCCTTTTTTTACATGTGCTTTCTAACATCTTTAGCACTTTTAGGTCTTCTGGTGATGATAATTTTCTTTCTGCTGATACTTCTATGGAGAAATAGCTTTTTATTTGATCATGTAGTTCTTGATACCGCTTTTCACAGTTACATGTATGTATGTTTAAGAATGTCATATCTATATTTGGTGATGGCCCTTGCAACGTCCATCCCAAACGAGTTTTTGAAGCTATTGGCTCATTCCACTTGCCTTCTCGAATTTTTAATGGAACTGCTAATTTCCAGTTGTTTACGCCGATGAAGAGTTTTGGTCTTACTTTTGCGTATGATTTAATGGGAATGCCACTTAAAAACGGATTATCTTTAACTAATTTTTCAACATTTAATGATTGCGCTGGCAATCCCAAATTCTTAACTGTGTGAACATCCTTCAGTATGTATTCATTTTTGTTTTCGATATCTGATATCGTAACAGAGAATTTAACGGATTTTTCTTCATCACGCGTGGTTTCGCCTGTCCACCTTAATGTTAATGGCTCTTTTACACCTTCTAAATTAAGGGTTTTAAACAAATCTTCTTCCATTAACGTTACCGAAGAGCCTTCGTCGAGGAACGCAAATGTATCCAAAACTTTGGACTTGGATCGTAAGCGCAGAGGTAAAAATCTGAAAAGCGGTTTTATGTCGTCTTTTATGTCCTCGTGAGCATTTACGATATTTTAAAATTTGGTTGCTTCTTTACTAGAAGATTCCTTAGTGTTTTCGTTGTAGCTCGCATACTTATGCATAAGTTGGTGGTGTTTTGCTGTACAATTGTTTATACCACAGACTTTGCTCATAAGATATTTTCCGCGATGACTATTTAGGCATGTACGACAAAGTTTTTTTTTCGTTTACTACAGACCATTTTCTATCTAGAGGTGCGTTTTTAAATTTCTCACAATTCTGAATTTTATGAGAATCACTATCGCAAAAGGCACAGATCGGTTTTTTGTTTTTTAATGGATTAGTTTCTTTTGTATGTGTATGAACAGACACATTACGTTTACTGGTGGTTGGCGAAACTACTTCGCTGGCCGCGATGGCAATGTTGTATATTCAATTGCTAAAAACTTTATTATCCTTCGGGTGCATTGCCCAGCTTAATTTTTGATTGTTTGGCAGCTTCTCTACCAACTCCTTTACTAGCATCGGATTACTTAGGTGCTGTTCCATAGAGCAGGCCTCCATTGTAGAACATAGGTTTCTTATCATGATGGCATATTCTATAAGATTCTCATTCTCAAGCTTTTCTTTAGGCGGCGGAAACATGCGTGCTTTCTCTATTAAGCTTTCGATAATATACTCCGGCCTGCCGTAGCACATTTCAAGTGTTTGCAAAATTTCGCTCACCATTGATGGCATAAGCCTTTCCACGTAGACAAGCCTGCAAACGCATTAGATTTTCTGCATCTGAATACCCCGCTATTTCTGTACTATTTCTGAAGCTGCTCAGGAATAGGGTCCAGTCCTCGGGATTGCCGTCGAATGGCGGGAGATCTTTTGGTATAACTTGTCTCGCGGCTAGTTGTAACGACGTAGGTTGATTTGAAGAAAAGCTTGAGGAAAAGTTGTTTTATATTTCTTTTCTAAATACTGTTTCTGCATTTCTTTTTCTTCTTCTAACATCCGAAGTTGTAAGTCTCTTTGTTTTGCCAAGCTATCATTTTCAGCTATTTGTGCAGAATTGTTATACAATGTATGTTGTGGTATAAACAAGGACGATGAATGAGCTCTTAAATGAGAGTTGGACCAGCTTGTTCTTGAGCCTTGGTGTATAGTACTTACGTGAGACACAGGTTGTTTGCTGGTTGAAGCTGTCTCTTCCTCTGTTGTTTGAACTACGCCACTCACGCTTTCAAGATGTTGTCCCAGTGCCAAATGCGGTGGAGGTGGTGATTTGTTACCGTGCGGCCCTTGGTTTGTCGAATTTTTAATCGCGGCAGCCTGTTGGTGACCGCAGGAGTCACAATTCCAACTAATATCGGCTACGTTGCTGTTAATGTCGACGCACACAAAGTGGAACCATTTGTCGCAAGTGTCACATTGTACCATCCTTTCTGTGTCCGCAAGCGGGCACTTATCACAATTGCTTTCGTGCATTATGTTTATTTTTTAAAGATTTTGTTACTCTTAATCGCTTGATATAAATAAAAAACAAACTTCTTTTAGCAAACTATTCGATTTCAACTTATTTATTATTTTCTTAGTTAGCTTTAAAAATTTTTGTCTTTTTTCGTGACCGGTTTGATGCAGATTGCCTTCTTTCTTCCTTAAATATCTTTATATATACACATTATTTCTAGATTACTGTTTTTTTTAAGTTCCTTAAATTTTCTTTATATATACACATTATTTCCAGATTACTGTTTTTTAAATTCCTTAAATTTCCTTTATATACTTATATAAACATATTATTTTCATATTACTGTTTTTAAATTCCTTAAATTTTTAACAGTATATAATGTAAATGTTGTTTACATATATGCATGATATTTAAAAGTATGTATATTGGTATAAGTCTTGTTTACATATATACATGCTATTTGTGAGTATATGATATAAATCTTATTCACATAATTATATATCTACATATATGCTCGTATACAAACACAAATCAAGAGAGCATAGTGAAAGTTAACATAAGCAAATCTGCGAGATTAAATAATGTCCATAAAGGGACACGATGAAATATAATGGCGGCAACATTCCCTCCCTCGTAAAGAAATCAGGAACGGTTGTCTTTACTTTCCGACTTGCTGCTGACATCTAATATTGCTATTTTAGACACGGGTCGATCGTAGATACTGTTGGCGATTTTCACTTTCACTCTTCTAACTTGCCCGTCCTTAGCAGTCGTCGTTTCAATGATGACACCTTTTTGGCCAGGTATTTCTGGGGAGGTTTTCGTCCACCAAAATAACAACATCTCCTACTGAGGCGGGTCTTTGTTTGTTATACCATTTACCTCGTCGTAACAAGTTGGGTGAATATTACTTAACCCATCTTTTCCAGAAGTGATCCGCAAATTTTTGAGTTTGTCTCCAACGATCACGGAGATCGCTATCGGAACAAATGGGCTTATATCCGGATGAGGATCCCAAAAGCAGATGATTTGGAGTCAAAGGTTCGTCGTCGTCAGCATCTAGGGAGACAAATGTTAGAGGGCGAGAATTAATTATAAATTCCGCTTCGGACAGTGCACTTCTAAAACTTTCGTCGTTCAATTTAAAATTCGAACACGTTGCTCTTAGCACCGTTTTCACCGATTTCACCATACGTTCCCATCCACCGCCCATATGTGGAGCGGCAGGTGGATTAAATGTCCACTTAATCTCATCGAATTTATTTACAAGTTTACTAAAATTTAGACGTTGTTGTTCCTCTTTGAACACACTGGCTGTGGCCTTGAAGTTCGTACCGTTGTCTGTGAATATTTCCCTTGGCATGCCTCTACGATGTATGAAGTTGGCGATGCACATTATGCAAGAACTGGTATCTAGACTGTAGGCGACTTCAATATGCACGGCTCGCAAGGTTAAGCATGTGAAGATCACGCCCCATCATTTTTCTTTGTGTCTTCCGACGATTACCATGTATGGACCGAAAAAATCGATACCAACAAAAGTAAACAGGCGTTCGAAACAGGCTAATCTAGCCTTTGGGAGTGAAGCCATCTGCGGAATCAAAGGTGCACTTGAATTATTTCGGCAATGCTGGCATTCCTTACGTACTCTTTTATACAGCACACGTAGTTGGGGAATGTAATATTTTGACCTAATGTAGCTTATGATTGTTTCGTGGAAGCAATGATGATATTCTTCATGGTAATAGCGCACGATAAGGAACGAAATTTTGTGTTTGTTCGGCAAAATAATCGGGCGATTGTGATTTAGTGATTCAATTCTACCCTTAGCTCGGAGTACTCCGTCATCATCAATGAAAGGATTGAGTTGTTTGAGGTGACTGTTATTATCAACATTTTTATTACGAATTATGTCTGCTATCTCTTCTAAAAAATAAGTGTGTTGTGCGTGCCTCTACAAAATATTTTTTGACCTTTGCAGCATCTCATAGGTAATTTCTTTTGGTAGCACTTTCTTAGTTACTGTAGATCTGACTCGTTCGGTATAAAGTATAAATGTGCCCAGTGCCCTGTAGGGGCGTCTCCAGTTGGAAAAGTAATCAATATACATTTGTCTTTCTTGACGGATATGAAATACAACATTGCGAAACTCGTGATCATCACTGTAGTCTGTAGGATTTGAGCATTCAGGCCATTCCCCTTTATCGTATTTTAAAAATTCTGGACCGTTGAGCAATTGGGTCGAGTTTGTTTTTGACGTTTTAGTTGCTGCGTCTACTGGGTTATATTTAGACGGTGTCCACCTCCACTGAGTGAGAGCCGTAGTCTCCAGAATTTCGCCTATTCGATGCATTACAAATGGTTTGAATCGTCGAGGATCCATTGCTAGCCAATTTAAGACGGTTTTTGAGTCTGGGAGAATTTTATTCTGCTAGCATTTATTATTTTTGTAGCTAATCTTACGCCCGCCACGGCTGCTTGGAGTTCCATCCTCGGTATAGATACAGGCTTCAATGGAGCAACTTTGCATTTTGCTGCTATTATTGATACGTCCACCCGTAAACTATGTCGCACTCTCATGTAACACACGGCTGCGTATGCGTACTCCCCGGCATCGACGAATGTATGCAATTCGATACTCTTCGAGGTCTTCAAGAGAGGTGAATAGCAGCGTGGGATGGTTACTCCAGATATATCTGGAAGTGTAAGCGTCCACTGATGCCATTTATCACACAATCCTTTGTTAAGCTCATCATCCCATTTGATTTTTGAACGCCAGATCTCTTGTAAGAGTATTTTTAAGCTGATTGTAAAATTTGATAGAAACCCCAATGGGTCGCATATACTCGTCAAAACTTGTAAAACTTCTCTCTTGGTTGGAGTAACCTTTGCATCAAATACATCCCTACGCAGCCTTGCGAACCTGCAGATATACTTAAAAACATCATTAGTAGGATCCCAATACATACCTAATATTTTTTCTATTGAATACAGATTATGCGATGTTTGGTTTTTTGTGATATCATCGCCCAGATACTTCTGTAGTGAGATACAATTCGTAGACCAGTTATGCATTTTAAAACCGGCGGCTGCATGTATATTTTTTACGTTGGTGGCAAGCTCTACTGCTTCGTCTTCTGTGTCTACGCTGTCGATAAAGTCATCCATGTAGTGATAAAATTGAATGGCCTTTACCGCGCGGGGATATTTATTGGCAAACTGCTCTGCATTTTTATTGCGGACAAAGTGGGCTATACATGGGGCACATGATATTCCGAACGTCAAAGCACGCATCACATAAATGCTTGGGTTTTTCTGCTCGTCGTCATTAAACCATAAGAATCGTTGTACATGCATGTCTTCCTGGCGAACATTTATACGATGAAACATCTCGGAAATATCTCCACATATGGCTATCGCACCAACGCGAAATTCTATCAGTATGTCGAAAAGTGGTCTTAGCATGTCAGGTCCACTCATAAGAAAATCATTGAGCGACGTGACATTGACTTTGGAGGCTGCGTCCCAAACCAGACGGACTTTTTCCTGCTTGTTAGGATTTCGAGCTATAAAAATGGGCAAATACCATGAAGGGTTGTTACACGATTTGATTTCGTCATCTGATAATATTCTTGCATATCCTTTAGCGACCAACTTGTTGATTTCTTTCTGCATTATTGCTTCAAGATCTTTGTCTCTAGTGAACTTCCTCTTTAAGCATTTCAGCCTGTGTAGCGCAGAACTGTAGCTGTCGGGTAGTTGTGGTTTTTCGCTCTTCCACAATAAACCGATTTCATACTGACCGTCCTTTTTTTACATGTGCTTTCTAACATCTTTAGCACTTTTAGGTCTTCTGGTGATGATAATTTTCTTTCTGCTGATACTTCTATGGAGAAATAGCTTTTTATTTGATCATGTAGTTCTTGATACCGCTTTTCACAGTTACATGTATGTATGTTTAAGAATGTCATATCTATATTTGGTGATGGCCCTTGCAACGTCCATCCCAAACGAGTTTTTGAAGCTATTGGCTCATTCCACTTGCCTTCTCGAATTTTTAATGGAACTGCTAATTTCCAGTTGTTTACGCCGATGAAGAGTTTTGGTCTTACTTTTGCGTATGATTTAATGGGAATGCCACTTAAAAACGGATTATCTTTAACTAATTTTTCAACATTTAATGATTGCGCTGGCAATCCCAAATTCTTAACTGTGTGAACATCCTTCAGTATGTATTCATTTTTGTTTTCGATATCTGATATCGTAACAGAGAATTTAACGGATTTTTCTTCATCACGCGTGGTTTCGCCTGTCCACCTTAATGTTAATGGCTCTTTTACACCTTCTAAATTAAGGGTTTTAAACAAATCTTCTTCCATTAACGTTACCGAAGAGCCTTCGTCGAGGAACGCAAATGTATCCAAAACTTTGGACTTGGATCGTAAGCGCAGAGGTAAAAATCTGAAAAGCGGTTTTATGTCGTCTTTTATGTCCTCGTGAGCATTTACGATATTTTAAAATTTGGTTGCTTCTTTACTAGAAGATTCCTTAGTGTTTTCGTTGTAGCTCGCATACTTATGCATAAGTTGGTGGTGTTTTGCTGTACAATTGTTTATACCACAGACTTTGCTCATAAGATATTTTCCGCGATGACTATTTAGGCATGTACGACAAAGTTTTTTTTTCGTTTACTACAGACCATTTTCTATCTAGAGGTGCGTTTTTAAATTTCTCACAATTCTGAATTTTATGAGAATCACTATCGCAAAAGGCACAGATCGGTTTTTTGTTTTTTAATGGATTAGTTTCTTTTGTATGCGTATGAACAGACACATTACGTTTACTGGTGGTTGGCGAAACTACTTCGCTGGCCGCGATGGCAATGTTGTATATTCAATTGCTAAAAACTTTATTATCCTTCGGGTGCATTGCCCAGCTTAATTTTTGATTGTTTGGCAGCTTCTCTACCAACTCCTTTACTAGCATCGGATTACTTAGGTGCTGTTCCATAGAGCAGGCCTCCATTGTAGAACATAGGTTTCTTATCATGATGGCATATTCTATAAGATTCTCATTCTCAAGCTTTTCTTTAGGCGGCGGAAACATGCGTGCTTTCTCTATTAAGCTTTCGATAATATACTCCGGCCTGCCGTAGCACATTTCAAGTGTTTGCAAAATTTCGCTCACCATTGATGGCATAAGCCTTTCCACGTAGACAAGCCTGCAAACGCATTAGATTTTCTGCATCTGAATACCCCGCTATTTCTGTACTATTTCTGAAGCTGCTCAGGAATAGGGTCCAGTCCTCGGGATTGCCGTCGAATGGCGGGAGATCTTTTGGTATAACTTGTCTCGCGGCTAGTTGTAACGACGTAGGTTGATTTGAAGAAAAGCTTGAGGAAAAGTTGTTTTATATTTCTTTTCTAAATACTGTTTCTGCATTTCTTTTTCTTCTTCTAACATCCGAAGTTGTAAGTCTCTTTGTTTTGCCAAGCTATCATTTTCAGCTATTTGTGCAGAATTGTTATACAATGTATGTTGTGGTATAAACAAGGACGATGAATGAGATCTTAAATGAGAGTTGGACCAGCTTCTTCTTGAGCCTTGGTGTATAGTACTTACGTGTGACACAGGTTGTTTGCTGGTTGAAGCTGTCTCTTCCTCTGTTGTTTGAACTACGCCACTCACGCTTTCAAGATGTTGTCCCAGTGCCAAATGCGGTGGAGGTGGTGATTTGTTACCGTGCGGCCCTTGGTTTGTCGAATTTTTAATCGCGGCAGCCTGTTGGTGACCGCAGGAGTCACAATTCCAACTAATATCGGCTACGTTGCTGTTAATGTCGACGCACACAAAGTGGAACCATTTGTCGCAAGTGTCACATTGTACCATCCTTTCTGTGTCCGCAAGCGGGCACTTATCACAATTGCTTTCGTGCATTATGTTTATTTTTTAAAGATTTTGTTACTCTTAATCGCTTGATATAAATAAAAAACAAACTTCTTTTAGCAAACTATTCGATTTCAACTTATTTATTATTTTCTTAGTTAGCTTTAAAAATTTTTGTCTTTTTTCGTGACCGGTTTGATGCAGATTGCCTTCTTTCTTCCTTAAATATCTTTATATATACACATTATTTCTAGATTACTGTTTTTTTTAAGTTCCTTAAATTTTCTTTATATATACACATTATTTCCAGATTACTGTTTTTTAAATTCCTTAAATTTCCTTTATATACTTATATAAACATATTATTTTCATATTACTGTTTTTAAATTCCTTAAATTTTTAACAGTATATAATGTAAATGTTGTTTACATATATGCATGATATTTAAAAGTATGTATATTGGTATAAGTCTTGTTTACATATATACATGCTATTTGTGAGTATATGATATAAATCTTATTCACATAATTATATATCTACATATATGCTCGTATACAAACACAAATCAAGAGAGCATAGTGAAAGTTAACATAAGCAAATCTGCGAGATTAAATAATGTCCATAAAGGGACACGATGAAATATAATGGCGGCAACATTCCCTCCCTCGTAAAGAAATCAGGAACGGTTGTCTTTACTTTCCGACTTGCTGCTGACATCTAATATTGCTATTTTAGACACGGGTCGATCGTAGATACTGTTGGCGATTTTCACTTTCACTCTTCTAACTTGCCCGTCCTTAGCAGTCGTCGTTTCAATGATGACACCTTTTTGGCCAGGTATTTCTGGGGAGGTTTTCGTCCACCAAAATAACAACATCTCCTACTGAGGCGGGTCTTTGTTTGTTATACCATTTACCTCGTCGTAACAAGTTGGGTGAATATTACTTAACCCATCTTTTCCAGAAGTGATCCGCAAATTTTTGAGTTTGTCTCCAACGATCACGGAGATCGCTATCGGAACAAATGGGCTTATATCCGGATGAGGATCCCAAAAGCAGATGATTTGGAGTCAAAGGTTCGTCGTCGTCAGCATCTAGGGAGACAAATGTTAGAGGGCGAGAATTAATTATAAATTCCGCTTCGGACAGTGCACTTCTAAAACTTTCGTCGTTCAATTTAAAATTCGAACACGTTGCTCTTAGCACCGTTTTCACCGATTTCACCATACGTTCCCATCCACCGCCCATATGTGGAGCGGCAGGTGGATTAAATGTCCACTTAATCTCATCGAATTTATTTACAAGTTTACTAAAATTTAGACGTTGTTGTTCCTCTTTGAACACACTGGCTGTGGCCTTGAAGTTCGTACCGTTGTCTGTGAATATTTCCCTTGGCATGCCTCTACGATGTATGAAGTTGGCGATGCACATTATGCAAGAACTGGTATCTAGACTGTAGGCGACTTCAATATGCACGGCTCGCAAGGTTAAGCATGTGAAGATCACGCCCCATCATTTTTCTTTGTGTCTTCCGACGATTACCATGTATGGACCGAAAAAATCGATACCAACAAAAGTAAACAGGCGTTCGAAACAGGCTAATCTAGCCTTTGGGAGTGAAGCCATCTGCGGAATCAAAGGTGCACTTGAATTATTTCGGCAATGCTGGCATTCCTTACGTACTCTTTTATACAGCACACGTAGTTGGGGAATGTAATATTTTGACCTAATGTAGCTTATGATTGTTTCGTGGAAGCAATGATGATATTCTTCATGGTAATAGCGCACGATAAGGAACGAAATTTTGTGTTTGTTCGGCAAAATAATCGGGCGATTGTGATTTAGTGATTCAATTCTACCCTTAGCTCGGAGTACTCCGTCATCATCAATGAAAGGATTGAGTTGTTTGAGGTGACTGTTATTATCAACATTTTTATTACGAATTATGTCTGCTATCTCTTCTAAAAAATAAGTGTGTTGTGCGTGCCTCTACAAAATATTTTTTGACCTTTGCAGCATCTCATAGGTAATTTCTTTTGGTAGCACTTTCTTAGTTACTGTAGATCTGACTCGTTCGGTATAAAGTATAAATGTGCCCAGTGCCCTGTAGGGGCGTCTCCAGTTGGAAAAGTAATCAATATACATTTGTCTTTCTTGACGGATATGAAATACAACATTGCGAAACTCGTGATCATCACTGTAGTCTGTAGGATTTGAGCATTCAGGCCATTCCCCTTTATCGTATTTTAAAAATTCTGGACCGTTGAGCAATTGGGTCGAGTTTGTTTTTGACGTTTTAGTTGCTGCGTCTACTGGGTTATGTTTAGACGGTGTCCACCTCCACTGAGTGAGAGCCGTAGTCTCCAGAATTTCGCCTATTCGATGCATTACAAATGGTTTGAATCGTCGAGGATCCATTGCTAACCAATTTAAGACGGTTTTTGAGTCTGGGAGAATTTTATTCTGCTAGCATTTATTATTTTTGTAGCTAATCTTACGCCCGCCACGGCTGCTTGGAGTTCCATCCTCGGTATAGATACAGGCTTCAATGGAGCAACTTTGCATTTTGCTGCTATTATTGATACGTCCACCCGTAAACTATGTCGCACTCTCATGTAACACACGGCTGCGTATGCGTACTCCCCGGCATCGACGAATGTATGCAATTCGATACTCTTCGAGGTCTTCAAGAGAGGTGAATAGCAGCGTGGGATGGTTACTCCAGATATATCTGGAAGTGTAAGCGTCCACTGATGCCATTTATCACACAATCCTTTGTTAAGCTCATCATCCCATTTGATTTTTGAACGCCAGATCTCTTGTAAGAGTATTTTTAAGCTGATTGTAAAATTTGATAGAAACCCCAATGGGTCGCATATACTCGTCAAAACTTGTAAAACTTCTCTCTTGGTTGGAGTAACCTTTGCATCAAATACATCCCTACGCAGCCTTGCGAACCTGCAGATATACTTAAAAACATCATTAGTAGGATCCCAATACATACCTAATATTTTTTCTATTGAATACAGATTATGCGATGTTTGGTTTTTTGTGATATCATCGCCCAGATACTTCTGTAGTGAGATACAATTCGTAGACCAGTTATGCATTTTAAAACCGGCGGCTGCATGTATATTTTTTACGTTGGTGGCAAGCTCTACTGCTTCGTCTTCTGTGTCTACGCTGTCGATAAAGTCATCCATGTAGTGATAAAATTGAATGGCCTTTACCGCGCGGGGATATTTATTGGCAAACTGCTCTGCATTTTTATTGCGGACAAAGTGGGCTATACATGGGGCACATGATATTCCGAACGTCAAAGCACGCATCACATAAATGCTTGGGTTTTTCTGCTCGTCGTCATTAAACCATAAGAATCGTTGTACATGCATGTCTTCCTGGCGAACATTTATACGATGAAACATCTCGGAAATATCTCCACATATGGCTATCGCACCAACGCGAAATTCTATCAGTATGTCGAAAAGTGGTCTTAGCATGTCAGGTCCACTCATAAGAAAATCATTGAGCGACGTGACATTGACTTTGGAGGCTGCGTCCCAAACCAGACGGACTTTTTCCTGCTTGTTAGGATTTCGAGCTATAAAAATGGGCAAATACCATGAAGGGTTGTTACACGATTTGATTTCGTCATCTGATAATATTCTTGCATATCCTTTAGCGACCAACTTGTTGATTTCTTTCTGCATTATTGCTTCAAGATCTTTGTCTCTAGTGAACTTCCTCTTTAAGCATTTCAGCCTGTGTAGCGCAGAACTGTAGCTGTCGGGTAGTTGTGGTTTTTCGCTCTTCCACAATAAACCGATTTCATACTGACCGTCCTTTTTTTACATGTGCTTTCTAACATCTTTAGCACTTTTAGGTCTTCTGGTGATGATAATTTTCTTTCTGCTGATACTTCTATGGAGAAATAGCTTTTTATTTGATCATGTAGTTCTTGATACCGCTTTTCACAGTTACATGTATGTATGTTTAAGAATGTCATATCTGTATTTGGTGATGGCCCTTGCAACGTCCATCCCAAACGAGTTTTTGAAGCTATTGGCTCATTCCACTTGCCTTCTCGAATTTTTAATGGAACTGCTAATTTCCAGTTGTTTACGCCGATTAAGAGTTTTGGTCTTACTTTTGCGTATGATTTAATGGGAATGCCACTTAAAAACGGATTATCTTTAACTAATTTTTCAACATTTAATGATTGCGCTGGCAATCCCAAATTCTTAACTGTGTGAACATCCTTCAGTACGTATTCATTTTTGTTTTCGATATCTGATATCGTAACAGAGAATTTAACGGATTTTTCTTCATCACGCGTGGTTTCGCCTGTCCACCTTAATGTTAATGGCTCTTTTACACCTTCTAAATTAAGGGTTTTAAACAAATCTTCTTCCATTAACGTTACCGAAGAGCCTTCGTCGAGGAACGCAAATGTATCCAAAACTTTGGACTTGGATCGTAAGCGCAGAGGTAAAAATCTGAAAAGCGGTTTTATGTCGTCTTTTATGTCCTCGTGAGCATTTACGATATTTTAAAATTTGGTTGCTTCTTTACTAGAAGATTCCTTAGTGTTTTCGTTGTAGCTCGCATACTTATGCATAAGTTGGTGGTGTTTTGCTGTACAATTGTTTATACCACAGACTTTGCTCATAAGATATTTTCCGCGATGACTATTTAGGCATGTACGACAAAGTTTTTTTTTCGTTTACTACAGACCATTTTCTATCTAGAGGTGCGTTTTTAAATTTCTCACAATTCTGAATTTTATGAGAATCACTATCGCAAAAGGCACAGATCGGTTTTTTGTTTTTTAATGGATTAGTTTCTTTTGTATGCGTATGAACAGACACATTACGTTTACTGGTGGTTGGCGAAACTACTTCGCTGGCCGCGATGGCAATGTTGTATATTCAATTGCTAAAAACTTTATTATCCTTCGGGTGCATTGCCCAGCTTAATTTTTGATTGTTTGGCAGCTTCTCTACCAACTCCTTTACTAGCATCGGATTACTTAGGTGCTGTTCCATAGAGCAGGCCTCCATTGTAGAACATAGGTTTCTTATCATGATGGCATATTCTATAAGATTCTCATTCTCAAGCTTTTCTTTAGGCGGCGGAAACATGCGTGCTTTCTCTATTAAGCTTTCGATAATATACTCCGGCCTGCCGTAGCACATTTCAAGTGTTTGCAAAATTTCGCTCACCATTGATGGCATAAGCCTTTCCACGTAGACAAGCCTGCAAACGCATTAGATTTTCTGCATCTGAATACCCCGCTATTTCTGTACTATTTCTGAAGCTGCTCAGGAATAGGGTCCAGTCCTCGGGATTGCCGTCGAATGGCGGGAGATCTTTTGGTATAACTTGTCTCGCGGCTAGTTGTAACGACGTAGGTTGATTTGAAGAAAAGCTTGAGGAAAAGTTGTTTTATATTTCTTTTCTAAATACTGTTTCTGCATTTCTTTTTCTTCTTCTAACATCCGAAGTTGTAAGTCTCTTTGTTTTGCCAAGCTATCATTTTCAGCTATTTGTGCAGAATTGTTATACAATGTATGTTGTGGTATAAACAAGGACGATGAATGAGATCTTAAATGAGAGTTGGACCAGCTTCTTCTTGAGCCTTGGTGTATAGTACTTACGTGTGACACAGGTTGTTTGCTGGTTGAAGCTGTCTCTTCCTCTGTTGTTTGAACTACGCCACTCACGCTTTCAAGATGTTGTCCCAGTGCCAAATGCGGTGGAGGTGGTGATTTGTTACCGTGCGGCCCTTGGTTTGTCGAATTTTTAATCGCGGCAGCCTGTTGGTGACCGCAGGAGTCACAATTCCAACTAATATCGGCTACGTTGCTGTTAACGTCGACGCACTCAAAGTGGAACCATTTGTCGCAAGTGTCACATTGTACCATCCTTTCTGTGTCCGCAAGCGGGCACTTATCACAATTGCTTTCGTGCATTATGTTTATTTTTTAAAGATTTTGTTACTCTTAATCGCTTGATATAAATAAAAAACAAACTTCTTTTAGCAAACTATTCGATTTCAACTTATTTATTATTTTCTTAGTTAGCTTTAAAAATTTTTGTCTTTTTTCGTGACCGGTTTGATGCAGATTGCCTTCTTTCTTCCTTAAATATCTTTATATATACACATTATTTCTAGATTACTGTTTTTTTTAAGTTCCTTAAATTTTCTTTATATATACACATTATTTCCAGATTACTGTTTTTTAAATTCCTTAAATTTCCTTTATATACTTATATAAACATATTATTTTCATATTACTGTTTTTAAATTCCTTAAATTTTTAACAGTATATAATGTAAATGTTGTTTACATATATGCATGATATTTAAAAGTATGTATATTGGTATAAGTCTTGTTTACATATATACATGCTATTTGTGAGTATATGATATAAATCTTATTCACATAATTATATATCTACATATATGCTCGTATACAAACACAAATCAAGAGAGCATAGTGAAAGTTAACATAAGCAAATCTGCGAGATTAAATAATGTCCATAAAGGGACACGATGAAATATAATGGCGGCAACAGTAATAGTAAACAATTCAGTAAATAAGAATAACAACAATTCAGCAAATAGTAAACAACTCAGTAAATAATAAGAATCAATAATTCAGTAAATAAGAATAATTATAATAGGACTGTTCACAACCAAATTTGTAACAATATATATATATATATATATATATATATATATATATATATATATATATATATATATATATATTCTTATATATATATATATATATATATATATATATATATATATATATATATATATATTCTTATATACATATATATATATATATATATATATATATATATATATATATATATATATATATATATATATATATACATATATCTACATATATAAAAATTACGTGTTCGTGATCGCTGAACTCAAAAACTACTGCACCGATTTTGTGAGCAGTGTAGTTTGAAGTTCGTCCGACAGATTGCGCAATATTTAGTTTTTTTTGTGTATTTCCCGATAGAGATTAGCACGAAAAGTCTATGCTCTGTTATGGAGGTAAAACTAGTTGACTAAAACTAGTGAGTGGGTGAAGCAATGGCGGAAATGCTGAGTGGAGCGAGGTACATTTTCGTTTCTTATGAACGACTTCTTGGGAGATAAGTCGTCTTTTCTGAACTATATCAGAATAAGCCGAGAGACATTTAATTTGATACTCGCAAAAATCGAAGGTGATATAGTAAAACAAGATACCATCTTGAGAGAAACGATAACTCCAGCAGAGAAACTGGCAGCTACACTCCAATACCTCGCTACTGGAGAGTCCATCAAAAGCACAAATTATCAGACGGGACTATGTGAAACCTTTCTTTGTCGTGCAGTTCCGGAAGTATACCAGGCAATTTGGAAACACTTTAAAAATTAATATTTAAAGGTTTTTGAGTAGGTACATATGTATATGAAAACTATATTATTTTACTGTGCCTATTCATAGAATGTAATACTTTGGTTTATTATTTCGAAATTAAAATAAAACAAGTTAAATTATTATAAGTACATTAATTGAAATAATTTCGTCTTTTATTAAAATATAACTTTAAAAAGTATATATCATTAGCTCTTGGCAGATTGTGAACAAAGACCTAGATCGATTGACACGGTCCATATATGTAGGATTACGTACATCATACAAGTTTTCGTGTTCCTGATATTTAGATATTAAAAGCTCCACAATTTCGTTTTTCCACACGGTTTATATTTATTTGAACTTTTTATTTATATTTATTTTATTTATATACACACAAAACAAAAAACAAGCACTTGTCGCTTTAAAACAAGAAAAATAAAGAAGAACACAGAGAAATAACCACCTTAACAGACGAATGCAAATAAAATATAATAGTAAAATTGCGAATGACAGCTAAAAGGAAGAGATGTATTTTTTTTTCATTGTTGTTGTAAAAAAAATCACGAAAACAGAAACCACGTTTCTTTTGCTACCCCTCTTTCTTATCTACCTAATATGCATACAAACAAAAAAGACATGTCTTAAAGACAAGTAAAAAAAATCATCGTGAAAATTGGGTGTTACTTTTGTAATTTGTTAATTTTTTTGCAACTTTTTTGCCGACCGCCGTCGATTTTTGCGTAGCTGTGGCCGTTGACATTTAGATTTTTTTTCGAACATAAACTTCGAATGTGAAAAAACATGCTGAATTCAGAACACCATTTTATAAATTATGGGGATTCAAAAAATTTTTCGTTTTCAATTCGAGTCGAAACCTGGAACATACCCGTTTAATTCACTTAATATTATAGAGTTATCCTCAACTACAGTTCCATTAATACTTATGGTTTTCAAAGTTTTATTCTTTTTGTACCCGATTATGTTATAAATTTGTCGATGAGCAGTAGGACCTGGTTTAATTTGCTGCAGTTTTGTGCTAAATAAGGCAGAGTGTTCAAGTTCTACCTGTTTTTTAATGATTATATTTAACAATTGAATTTGTTTTGAAATAAGTAAATAATCTGAATTAATACGACATAAATTGCGATGATATATTCTTTTTAACTCTTTTTGCCATCTGTACTTAATTTTAAACAAACTTTTAATTTCATTTGAAATTATAAATTTTTTGTTCTTGCACGCAATAATGTCCGAATTATTATTATTAACCAATTGTATAGTGGTGGTAAAATTGTAGATATACTTATCAATATCCTCGTTTGTGAGATTTCTTTCAGGCTCTGGATAATGATTTAAAATTCCATATATAATATTCCTTCTAAATTTATCCCATTTTGTCCTCTTATAAGATATGAAAGTAGCTGGTGGATTCAGAATAATTTCAAAGCTTGGTAATTTAATTTGAAGTTTTAAAGGGAAATGATCCGAAAATGTAGGCAAGCAAGATACTTTGAAATTCGGATTAGAAAAGTTTATAAAATTTGGACTAATTAAAAAGTGATCAAGAAAAGAAGAACCATTAGGGTAAGTTGGTTCGGTATTAGAAATTCGTTCAAAATATAAAGTATTTTGTTGTAAAAAATTAAAAACCAAGTTTCCATTTGAATTGCACATAGTGTCACCCCAAGATAAATGTTTAGAGTTGAAATCTCCTCCTATGAATGACCCTTCGTAATTTTGTGAAATGTTACTCAGGATCGATAAACTATTTGTTAATTTTGATGATATGCAATTGCAAGGGATATAAATTGATCCTATTAAAATCTTTTTGCTCGAACCGTTGATTAAAAGTTCGATATTTAAAAAAATATTTGGAATTTCTAGACCAGGTATAATTACTTTTGTATATTTGTACGATTTTCTCAATACTATCGCAACACCTTGTTGACTATAATCTCTAAAAAAATTGTAGTTTTCAAGAGATACTTTATGTTTATCTTTTAGATGGGTTTCTTGCACAAAGGCAATATCTATGTTGTTAGAAACTAAAGTATTTAATAGATCTAGTCTTCGACTTACCTCGATGAGCGATCTAACGTTAAAAGAAAGTAAGTTTAAAACATTATGGATCATAAGCTTTTTTAATTTCAGCTAGGAGACCCCGACATTGATGCTTAGCCTCCTCCAATGAGAGTTTCTTATAGTTGACAATAAATTTACTAATCTTATCTTCTAAGGATACAGTTTCAGGCTCACAAAGAATTTTTGCAATTTTTAAAAATTCTTTTATTAATGGAGAGACAGAACTAGAAGCCACCAGAAGGGTTTGAAGTTTGGAAAAGACTGGAAAAAGTTTTACTTGTGCTAACGAAGTTAGAACTCCTCAAAGCAGAAGCAACATTGTCAGTAGCCTTTCGATTTCTTTCCTTGGCGTCAACTAAAATTCTTTTTTTCATATCAGTATATTTTTTATAAGCAGAACACCCTATAAAATTAGAGAAGTGACCATGTTGCTTACAATTAACTCAGAATGGGGGATTGTCTTTATTAGAAACAAATTTGCATTCTCCAGGTCCATGATTCTCATCACATTTAACACAAGCAAAAGATCTATTACAGTTACGAGAGATATGACCCCATTGCTGGCAACGCCATCACTGTATTTCTCTTGAATTCCTCTTAGGAGATTCCCATGTAACTCTCTGGTTTAAAATGTATTTTAAACTAGTTAGTTCACTGCAAGATTTCCCCGGAAATAAAGAAATTAAAAATAACCCTGTATCGAACCCATTTTTCCTTGAAAAAGCAGTAGAAAATTTTGAAACAGTATCTACGATACTAGGAATAAGTTTGTCTAATTCATTTTTTATTACTTCAGTATCAGTTTTGTAATATAAACCTCTCAAAACAATGCTAAAACGTTTTTGTTCAATCAGTGTGTAAGAGTACGATTCTATATTTTTATTTCTAAGTAATTGCATCATTTCAGCATAAACTGATGCATCTCTTAGAAATAAATTGCTTTTATATCTATTTTTATTAATAATTTTGAATTCTACTTTTTTAGCACTGAGCTGGTTAAGTAAATCTTCAATATTAACATTAAAGAGGAATATAGGAGGACATAATGGTTTTTCTTTGGGTGTTGTATTTTTAGATTCCTTTGAAAAATGTACTTTCCTTTCATTATTTTTATTTTCCTGAATATCTAGCTCACCTAAGATAGCAAATCTGTTTTGCGAATTTTGCGAATTATTGGCTAACAATGTTTGGGTGTTACAATTGTAATTGTTTAAATTAAATTTTGAAATATCTACCTTATCGTTATTACTACGTTTACGTTTTTGTACACGTTGAAAATCATTATCCACAGATGAAATGGAGAAAATCGAATCATCAAACTCCATGGATTTGCCAAGGGGATCATTATCCTGAATCAAATCTACATCACTTAGGTTATCTTGATTTAAGTATGAGGTATCAGCATTAATTCAACCATCTTTAAATGCCACAGTTTTATCACTTGAACTTGCACTTGAATGTTTAGAGTCAGCTTTCTTTTTGGAAATCTTTTCATTTTTTGATCTAGGCTTTTCATTATTACAGGATGTGGTCTTATTCTCCACCGATTTATTTGAAAAAGTATTTCCATTACTTGAATGTTGCTTGTCTGATATTAAGATCTCCCGAATTTTATCAGGAGGTAAGTTAATCTCCCAAGAAGATGGATTAGAATCCATTTTCAAACGAATTATAAAATTGTTTATTTAATTTTTTTTTTTATATTTGAAAAAAATATCAATTTTTTATTTTTTGAATAATTTTTCTGTGAATAATATTTTTTTTTCAGCAGGTAAAACACGTTCGACCGCAATGAAATATAAAACCAATCTTCATTATATCAATTGTAAATTTCATACAAATATCTCTTATTTCTTACCTCTTGAGAGGTACGAAATAGTTTTCTGTGAAACTTCTTCGCATTTGTTCTTAATGTCTTCTTTCAGGTACAGGATCTAGTAATGTACATGGCATATAGTACTTATCAAGAAAGTTGTGTACTACATATTTAATTTAAAAATCCAACAATTGTGTTGACCTGTTTTAATATTTTCTATCAAAATAGTTATTCGAAATATTTTCCAAAAAGAACTATTTAAGATTCTAATGTGTAAGAAAAAACAGACGCAAGTCAAATATAATTGTTTGTTACGTTTGTATAAACGCTTTCTAAATATATTATACTTAAGTATATGTTTAGTAAATTACAAGTAGAAGAATATTATGAATGAGTTTTGTTGGATTCTAATATAGTATTTGTAATTTTTGTGAAACTATAGGAATTTTAAATCTTTTCAAGCATGATTTGGCTGAACACTACTGATGATTTGGTTAGCGCCAATGAAATGCAGACATATACTTACCTAAGCCAACAACAAACAATAAAATGTTGTATGCAGAAAAAATTGTATCTAAAAAACAAAGAAAAAAACTAAATTTTTTAAATTTTGCACACGGCTTTTGTACTTTTTTAAATGTTTGGTATGGACTAGCTTACTTTGAACAGCTAATACAAATATGAAAAATTTTTACGAAATATATTTTCTTTGAAGTTGTTGACATTGCACCGATAATTCAGTATTTAAAGTAGAGTTTCAGCTACAAAAATTAATTGTTTACTTTTCAGTATTCCATTTTTGCCCACAAGTCTTTTTTTGTGTAGTCACTCTCTTATTTTATTTTTCATAACCCAAAAATTATGCAATAGAACTGACATTTGAAGCAATACGAGTCCATAACTCAGCGCATTCCTTAGCAGCATGGCCAGGTCCTTTTTCAAATATATAAAATATTTACTTATGCATACATATATATATATATATATATATATATATATATATATATATATACATATATATATATATATATATATATATATATATATATATATATATATATATATATATATATATATATATATATATACTAGCTAACCCGGGCAAGTCTGGTTTCGCTGCAAAGGATTGATATTTCCAAGAAGAATGGAAGGTGCACTGAATCGACATAGCAATTATTGTTCAATTACCGGTATCGCGCTAATTAACGCCACTACACGCTGATTAAGGCCCCAACGCCTTCGGCGAAACAGAGGATAGACTTTTCGTGCTAATCTCTATCGGGAAATACACAAAAAAAACTAAATATTGCGCAATCTGTCGGACGAACTTCAAACTACACTCCTCACAAAATCGGTGCAGTAGTTTTTGAGTTCAGCGATCACGAACACGTAATTTTTATATATGTAGATATATGTATATATATATATATATATATATATATATATATATATATATATATATATATATATATGTTGTTACGAATTTGGTTGTGAACAGTCCTATTATAATTATTCTTATTTATTGAATTATTGATTCTTATTATTTACTGAGTTGTTTACTATTTGCTGAATTGTTGTTATTCTTATTTACTGAATTGTTTACTATTACTGTTGCCGCCATTATATTTCATCGTATCCCTTTATGGACATTATTTAATCTCGCAGATTTGCTTATGTTAACTTTCACTATGCTCTCTTGATTTGTGTTTGTATACGAGCATATATGTACATATATACCCTGAAGGAAACATGGGGACAAGTGTACCCAAGTCACCAGTTTTGTCGACTATTTTGGTGACTCATATGTAGACATCGTCAACGGAGTTGTCAACAAGTTTTTGTTTGATGAGCAGAGAAATTTCTGAGAGCACGCTTATGCCTCTTCATTTTTTAATTGCGTTTATTTGTTCTATAGTGAACCTTTAATCATTTATTTTAACTAAAACTGTAGGGATACATGTATATCAAAAATTGTTTACATGGACCCATTAGAACGACCTCTTCAGTAGTGGGTTTTCAATGATAAGTCCATCTTAAATTTCAATAGAAAGAAGTATTGTGTAGAGTATGTCAATAATACTGGTGACAATGTCTACAGAGAAGCACTAGTTCTACGGCCGTCATATGGTCCCATTGGAACTAGTTCGTCACTAGTTCCAACGTCAGTAGTGGATTTTCAATGACAAGTGCATGTTAAATGTCAACAGAAAAAAGCATTGGCTGGGGTATAATTTGTCACTAGTACTGGTGACTTTGTCAATAGTGAATCAGTAGTGAATCAGTAGTGACATTTCCTTCAGGGTAATTATGGAAATAAGATTTATACCAATACACTCACAAATAGCATGTATATATGTAAACAAGACTTATACCAATATACATATATACTTTTAAATATCATGCATATATGTAAACAACATTTACATTATATACTCTTAAAAATTTAAGGAATTTAAAAACAGTAATATGAAAATAATGTGTTTATATAAGTATATAAAGGAAATTTAAGGAATTTAAAAAACAGTAATCTGGAAATAATGTGTATATATAAAGAAAATTTAAGGAATTTAAAAAAAAAACAGTAATCTAGAAATAATGTGTATATAAAGATATTTAAGGAAGAAAGAAGGCAATCTGTATCTTATTTGCTTTTTGTTTACTCATTGTAAATGAACACATAACAGCTATACATATGTATAGTTTATTGTAAAGTAAACGCGTTATTTTATTCTTAAACTATTTAAAATTATTATTATTTTATTTAATGTTTGGAGATATAAAAGAATTCAAATTAAGTTGCGAGAATTGTCCAAAGTTGTAGCAGCAAAGACGACGCGAGGAATTAATATTTGTTTTCTTCTTCTTTTATGTTCTAACGTGTTGCCAGATTCACTCCGTTCACTAGCTGACAAACTTGGTGCTGCCACATCCACTCCCTCTCCAGTGACTAAGTCAGGGACTGCTGGGAACGATGCACTTTCGTCAGTGGTAATTTCAGGATCATTGTTGATTGAAGTTTCAAGTTGTCGTGATGTGGTAAGCTGCTTTGACTTAGAGTCTTGAGGTCTTTGGTGTTTAAAATTGTCTTGAATATCATTGATGATAAAGGCTGGTTTTAATCGGTCAACGCTGACGTTTACATCTTTATCTTTAATTCTTATGGTATATAAACGATCGGATAAACGTTGAACTACCTCATAAGGTCCTGTGTAGGGCGTCTGAAGTGGTTCACGGACTGAATCAGTGCGCAGAAATACATGAGTGCAATCATTAATATTTTTCAAAACAAACATTTTACTTTTGTTATGATGAGCTGTTGGTATAGGTCGTAGAAGACTAAAATGGTTGCGAAGTTTTTTAAGAAATTCATCCGGATTAGTGTTATCGTTAGTATTCTCAAAAAATTCATTTGGTAAACGTAATGGGCCTCCATATAATAAGTCCGATGGAGAAGCCTGAATATCCTCTTTGAAAGAGGTTCTTAAACCAAGTAATACTGTCGGCAGTATATCAATCCATGAAGTATTAGGGTGGCACATAAGAGCCGTTTTAAATGTTCTGTGCCAACGTTCGACCATACCGTTTGATTGCGGATGGTATGCAGTAGTTCGGGCTCGTTTAGATCCAATGAAATTAGTCAATGATTTGAATAGAGCTGATTCAAACTGTGTACCTTGGTCTGTAGTTATAGTTCTTGGGCATCCGAATCTAGATATCCAATGAGTCCAAAAAGCAGTTGCAACGGTTTGAGCAGACATGTCTTTCAAGGGAACTGATTCCGGCCACCTCGAAAACCTGTCAATCATAGTAAGGCAGTATCTAAAACCTTGTATTACTGGCATAATTACAATATCCAGGTGGACGTGGTCAAAACGATTATCAGGTACATCTATCTTGTTCGGTGTTAAACGATTATGTTTAGTTATCTTTGCTCTCTGGCATAATAAACAAGTACGAACCCAATTGATAACTTGCTTTTTCATACTAGGCCAAACATATTTCTTTCGGATCTCTTGAAGTGTAGCTTTACCACCAGGATGTGATAGATTATGTATGGAATTGAAAACTTGTTGGCGTAGTTCATTTGGAACGTAAGGTCGTACATAACCGGTCGAAATGTCACAATAGATTGAAGAAGAATCGAAGTGGACTACTTGAAATTTTAACGAATTGTTACCTTCCAGTAAGGTTTTCAATTCGTCATCTGTTTCTTGTGATAATTGTAGTTCCTCGTAAGATATTGTTAACGGCATCGAAATTGCATTTAAACGAGATAAAGCATCAGCAACAGTATTCTTGGGACCAGACAAATGTATTATCTCTGTTGTAAATTGCGATATAAAATCCAAATGTCTCAATTGACGTGGGGAAGCTTTCTCTGGCTTCTGTGAAAATGCATAAATCAGTGGTCGATGATCGGTTTTAATGACGAAATGACGAGCCTCCAACATATGACGGAAATGTTTAATGGAATCGTAAATTGCAAGTAACTCCCTGTCATATGTGCTGTAGTTGCTTTCCGCCTTTGACAATTTCCTGGAGAAAAAACCTAGCGGTCTCCATAAACCATCAAAATTTTGCTCGAGAACCGCTCCGATAGCTGTATCAGAAGCGTCCGAAATGAGTGCCAGTTCGGAGTTTGGAGCAGTATGCGCTAGCGTAGTAGCCTCACTTATACTTTTTTTACACGCTTCGAAGGCATTTTCGGCTTCTGGTGTCCAAGGTATTTTTCTCTTATCATTTTTCCTAGAGTCTGTGAGAAAACCATTAAGCGGTGCTTGCAGTTGAGCTGCATGTGGGATGCACCGGCGATAGTAGTTAATGATACCCAGAAATCTTCGCAGTTCACAAATCGTTTCGGGTCTAGCGTAATTTTCGATGGCAGTAACACGATCTTTAGGAGGTCGACAACCACTGCTATTGATAGTGTAACCCAAAAATTCGACCTCATTTTGGCCAAAATGACATTTCTTAACATTGATTGTTAAGCCCTGCTGACGAAGACGATCAAAAACTAATCGCAGATGGTGGTTATGCTCTTCGATGGAATTTGACATTATGATAATATCGTCGATGTAACAATAAACGAAGTTCAAACCTCTTAGAACTGAGTCCATAAACCTTTGGAACGTTTGCGTGGCGTTTCGTAGTCCAAACGGCATATACAAAAATTCTATTAAACCAAACGGGGTGCAAAGAGCTGTTTTTTCGATATCCTCTTCGACCATCGGAATTTGGTAATAGGCTCTTACTAGATCTAATGTAGTAAAAATGGACTTACCATATAGTCTTTCAGCAAAGTCGTTGATATTAGCTATTGGATAGCGATCAGGAACTGTTTGAGCGTTCAATTTTCGATAGTCGCCACATACACGCCAACCACCCGTTTTTTTAGCCACAATGTGAATAGGACTAGCCCATTGACTCTTAGATATACGGCATATACCTTGTTCCAAAAGAAAATCTACTTCTGCTTTTGCGGCTGCTAATTTATCTCCAGATAATCTACGTGGGCGATCTGCTACCGGCTTACCAGTTGTTTCGATGTGATGTCCGACGGTTGAATCTCCTGTGACCTTTCGGGTTAAAGTTGTTGTCGTAATGCTGACGTACTCTTGGAGTAAAGCTGCAAATGGTGTTTCTGAAGAAATTGTTGAGATACTAAAATCTTTCGTTTTACGAATTTTACCACTACTAGCAAGTTTGGTTGTACCATCTACTAGTCGTTTGGTTTTGAGATCAATTAACAAATTATAATGAATTAAAAAGTCAGCACCAATTATGGGTGATTGAACGTCAGCAATAATGAATAGCCACTTAAACTCACGACGTAACCCTAGGTCTAGTTTAAAAACCGAGTGACCATAGGTTGTGATTTCACTCTGATTAGCTGCCAAAAGTTTAACTTTCGAGGGGAAAAGTTTCGCCTTGACTAATGATGGGGGTATAACTGAGACCACCGATCCTGAGTCAATTAAAAAGTAAGATTTCGTCGAGTTATCATATACGTGCAACCGATTTTCCGAAATTATTCCATTATTGCTGTCGCTGTCGCCAATTGAGTTGATTGACGACAGCTCAATTAGTTTTCCGAATTATTGTTATGTGGGCAATTTGGTTTACAGCGTTTAGCATTCTTTCCAAATTTTACATGGTACCAGCAAAGTTGTGATTCGGAAGGATTCTGACCCGATTGTGAGCGACTCCGAGATCTTGAACGATTACGACAATTATTGTGACTCGATTGTATTTTCATCTTATCAATCTTATCCGATAAAATATTTATCGATTTAATGAGATCGGCCATTGAAGGGTTAATAGCACTTACCGAAAGTTGCGTTTCACTACTTGAGGTACTGTGTGATATGGCACTTACCATGTTGTTGTTCGCCTCTAACATTTTATCTGCCGTTTTTGCCAATTTGTCTAAATCGTCTTGCTCCCATATACTTAAAAGTGGACGAATCGATTCTGGCATCTGGCCAATAAAAAGTGTACGGATTATCGCTTCGTTGGACTTACCAGGCGCTAGTCGTTTCATGTGTGCCAAGACTTCAGACGGTTTCATACCCACGGTTTCTCCACCTTGTAATAAACGGCGCAATTTGGATTCAGGTGACTCAGCAAATTTTGAAATTAATCTTTCCCTGAGAACATTGAATTTGTCGTTTGCGGGCGGATTGGTAATTAAATCCTCAACAGATAAAAGGATATCGTCTTCAAGACGAACCGAAACAAAATCAAATTTGTCTGTATCTGATGTAATGTCACACAAGGTAAACGACCTTTCAACCTGAGCAAACCAAAGGTGTGGGTTATGCTTATTGAATTTGGGTATATGCACCCTTTGAAGATTCGATTTTGCTGCTTCATTTGGATGCTCACGTTGCTCCCGTAGTAAATTCACTTCTCGTTGAAGGTCCCTCATTTGAGCAATAATATTATCCATTTCAGACATTTTAATTTCGTCACTGCCGGATGTCTCTTCTATTGAAACAGTTTGCTTACTTCTCAAGTTGTATTTGCTTGAATCCATAAGCCGGATTGATCTTGTTCGTTGTGAAAAAAAAATTGATCGCAGCGTTGAAACGTTAAAATTTCGAAAAAGCTGCGACTGCGCTGTTTCCACGAAAAATATTTTTTCTGCTGAAATTTTCACTACTTTGGTATTCGATGTAATTTGTTCCAAGCACGGGGTCACCAATATAGTTTATTGTAAAGTAAACGCGTTATTTTATTCTTAAACTATTTAAAATTATTATTATTTTATTTAATGTTTGGAGATATAAAAGAATTCAAATTAAGTTGCGAGAATTGTCCAAAGTTGTAGCAGCAAAGACGACGCGAGGAATTAATATTTGTTTTCTTCTTCTTTTATGTTCTAACGTGTTGCCAGATTCACTCCGTTCACTAGCTGACAAACTTCGTGCTGCCAAATATGTACATGCATACCAGAGAACTGCAACGAGCACCCGTTTTTATGATTTTATATGCCGTGTAGTTAAAGGTGAATTCACCGGTTCGTTCTGAACGTTCCGAACGATTTTTTTTATATGTAGTTTGACGTCTCTATTTTTGAGAGAGTGAGAGAAAGAGAGTAAATTTAATGCGGAACAATTTTTGCTTGAATTGGTTTAATTTTAATTATCGTCCCGAACGAATTGAACTGTGCTGCCAGATATATAAATTTTTTATGCAAAATTGAAATGAGCTGCCACATCATATTATATGTACATATGTATGTATTATAATATACAAGTTTAATTGTAAATTTTTTATATTTATTTAACTCAATAGCTATTAGAGCATGCACTCGACTTAAATTCATTTATATATTTTTTATTTTATAAAAATTTGCTTAATTTAAAACACAGCAAATTGCAATCATCTGCTACTGTGCTGCCTGCTTGTAAAAGTAACACACAGCATTTACAGAGTTGTTGCATATGGTAGCTTTGTTTCTACAGAATATTTGTTCGACGCGGGTGAATCTTCTGTGAGCAAACTCTCAGTAAACTAAAATTCTCTCTCAACGAAAATTTCCTGCAGAACGAACCGGTGAATTCACCTTAATACACAATATTGTTTTTGTATCTACTCGCACACACTCGGAAGAATTTGTGTTTGTACATACGAGCCTCTAAAATACACAATACAAATTATGCTTGTGTCCGTTTAGTATTATTTCTTACATATTTTTTTTCAACAATCGGCAATGGTGCTCGCACTTTTGATAACAAACACTACAAAGGCTCGTGTAGTAATTTGAAGACACACAATACATTATTAACCCGAGTTAAGGTGAATTCACCCGTTCCTTCTGAACGTTCCGAACGATTTTTTTTATATATAGTTTGACGTCTCTATTTTTGAGAGAGTGAGAGAAAGAGAGTAAATTTAATGCGGAACAATTTTTGCTTGAATTGGTTTAATTTTAATTATCGTCCGGACCGAATTGAACTGTGCTGCCAGATATATACATTTTCTATGTAAAATTTAAATGAGCTGCCACATCATATTATATGTACATATTTATGTATAATAATATACAAGTATATTTGCAAATTTTTTATATGTATTTAACAAAATAGCTATTAGAACATGCACTCGACTTTTATTCATTTGTATATTTTTTATTTTATAAAAATTTTTTAATTTAGAACACAGCAAATTGTAATCATCTGCACTGTGCTGCCGGCTTGTAAAAGTAACACACAACATTTACAGAGTTGTTGCATATGGTAGCTTTGTTTCTATAGCATATTTGTTCGACGCGGGTGAATGTTCTGTGCATAAACTACCTAGACCCGACAACTTTGAAAACGTGCATAAACTTTGTGTAAAAGAGATAGCAAAGCCATTTGTTTTTATATAGATATCTCTTCACACAAACTTTATGCACGTTATACACAGTTTATGCAAAATATGATTCGGCCTCTTTTTATACGTCAAAGTTGGGTATTCTGTGTATATTCTGTGGTTCTGTGAGCAAACTCTCAGTAAACTAAAATTGTCTCTCAACGAAAATTTCCTGCAGAACGAACGGGTGAATTCACCTTTATAGTTCGCAGAATTCATGGGTATCACTCGCAGCGCTCGTCAAACGTAATTAACCTAAAAAAGAGTTGCCAGAAGGTTTAGGAAAAAGTCAATGATCTTATATTTAAGTTAATATGTAGGGCAAAGGTCATAATGAAATAATATGTACTTAATAGTTATTATAAGAAAAATTTCAATAAAATTTTTAATTAAATATATTAAGAATTTGACAGGCAGAATTTAAAAGAGGCAGATTTTTATGAAATGGTTAAACCACAATTTGATTTATACGTCAATTTCATTTCTTGAAAAAATGATTAAGGGAGTTTTGGATTTAGCTACTATTTTTTTGAGATTTTGCAATTTTTCCAATATTTATGCAGATATTTTTTTCTCATAAGGAATGCTTCCGTAATAATATATGTAGATATAAATTCTTTCTTTCATTTTTTTTATTTGTTGATGTTTTTATGTAGAGTCTACATTGTAGATGCATGTACATATAAAACATTTTTTTTTGAACTTTATTAAAAAAATTTACTGTATTTTACTACCTGCTTCGTAACAACATATATATATATATATATATATATATATATATATATATATATATATATATATATATATATGTATATGTATATATATATATATATATATATATATATATATATATATATATATATATATATATATATATATATTCTTATATACATATATCTATATATATATATATATATATATATATATATATATATATATATATATATATATATATATATATACATATATCTACATATATAAAAATTACGTGTTCGTGATCGCTGAACTCAAAAACTACTGCACCGATTTTGTGAGGAGTGTAGTTTGAAGTTCGTCCGACAGATTGCGCAATATTTAGTTTTTTCTTGTGTATTTCCCGATAGAGATTAGCACGAAAAGTCTATGCTCTGTTTCGCCGAAGGCGTTGGGGCCTTAATCAGCGTGTAGTGGCGTTAATTAGCGCGATACCGGTAATTGAACAATAATTGCTATGTCGATTCAGTGCACCTTCCATTCTTCTTCGAAATATCAATCCTTTGCAGCGAAACCAGATATACCCGGGTCAGCTAGTATATATATATATATATATATATATATATATATATATATATATATATATATATGTATATATATATATATATATATATATATATATATATATATATATATATATATATATATATATATATATATGCATAAGTAAATATTTTATATATTTGAAAAAGGACCTGGCCCTGTTGCTAAGGACTGCGCTTATTTATGGCCTCGTATTGCTTCAAATGTCAGTTCTATTGCATAATTTTTAGGTTATGAAAAATAAAATAAGAGAGTGACTACACAAAAAAAGACTTGTGGGCAAAAATGGAATACTGAAAAGTAAACAATTAATTTTTGTAGCTGAAACTCTACTTTAAATACTGAATTATCGGTGCAATGTCAACAACTTCAAGGAAAATATATTTCGTAAAAATTTTTCATATTTGTATTAGCTGTTCAAAGTAAGCTAGTCCATACCAAACATTTAAAAAAGTACAAAAGCCGTGTGCAAAATTTAAAAAATTTAGTTTTTTTCTTTGTTTTTTAGATACAATTTTTTCTGCATACAACATTTTATTGTTTGTTGTTGGCTTAGCTAAGTATATGTCTGCATTTCATTGGCGCTAACCAAATCATCAGTAGTGTTCAGCCAAATCATGCTTGAAAAGATTTAAAATTCCTATAGTTTCACAAAAATTACAAATACTATATTAGAATCCAACAAAACTCATTCATAATATTCTTCTACTTGTAATTTACTAAACATATACTTAAGTATAATATATTTAGAAAGCGTTTATACAAACGTAACAAACAATTATATTTGACTTGCGTCTGTTTTTTCTTACACATTAGAATCTTAAATAGTTCTTTTTGGAAAATATTTCGAATAACTATTTTGATAGAAAATATTAAAACAGGTCAACACAATTGTTGGATTTTTAAATTAAATATGTAGTACACAACTTTCTTGATAAGTACTATATGCCATGTACATTACTAGATCCTGTACCTGAAAGAAGACATTAAGAACAAATGCGAAGAAGTTTCACAGAAAACTATTTCGTACCTCTCAAGAGGTAAGAAATAAGAGATATTTGTATGAAATTTACAATTGATATAATGAAGATTGGTTTTATATTTCATTGCGGTCGAACGTGTTTTACCTGCTGAAAAAAAAATATTATTCACAGAAAAATTATTCAAAAAATAAAAAATTGATATTTTTTTCAAATATAAAAAAAAAAATTAAATAAACAATTTTATAATTCGTTTGAAAATGGATTCTAATCCATCTTCTTGGGAGATTAACTTACCTCCTGATAAAATTCGGGAGATCTTAATATCAGACAAGCAACATTCAAGTAATGGAAATACTTTTTCAAATAAATCGGTGGAGAATAAGACCACATCCTGTAATAATGAAAAGCCTAGATCAAAAAATGAAAAGATTTCCAAAAAGAAAGCTGACTCTAAACATTCAAGTGCAAGTTCAAGTGATAAAACTGTGGCATTTAAAGATGGTTGAATTAATGCTGATACCTCATACTTAAATCAAGATAACCTAAGTGATGTAGATTTGATTCAGGATAATGATCCCCTTGGCAAATCCATGGAGTTTGATGATTCGATTTTCTCCATTTCATCTGTGGATAATGATTTTCAACGTGTACAAAAACGTAAACGTAGTAATAACGATAAGGTAGATATTTCAAAATTTAATTTAAACAATTACAATTGTAACACCCAAACATTGTTAGCCAATAATTCGCAAAATTCGCAAAACAGATTTGCTATCTTAGGTGAGCTAGATATTCAGGAAAATAAAAATAATGAAAGGAAAGTACATTTTTCAAAGGAATCTAAAAATACAACACCCAAAGAAAAACCATTATGTCCTCCTATATTCCTCTTTAATGTTAATATTGAAGATTTACTTAACCAGCTCAGTGCTAAAAAAGTAGAATTCAAAATTATTAATAAAAATAGATATAAAAGCAATTTATTTCTAAGAGATGCATCAGTTTATGCTGAAATGATGCAATTACTTAGAAATAAAAATATAGAATCGTACTCTTACACACTGATTGAACAAAAACGTTTTAGCATTGTTTTGAGAGGTTTATATTACAAAACTGATACTGAAGTAATAAAAAATGAATTAGACAAACTTATTCCTAGTATCGTAGATACTGTTTCAAAATTTTCTACTGCTTTTTCAAGGAAAAATGGGTTCGATACAGGGTTATTTTTAATTTCTTTATTTCCGGGGAAATCTTGCAGTGAACTAACTAGTTTAAAATACATTTTAAACCAGAGAGTTACATGGGAATCTCCTAAGAGGAATTCAAGAGAAATACAGTGATGGCGTTGCCAGCAATGGGGTCATATCTCTCGTAACTGTAATAGATCTTTTGCTTGTGTTAAATGTGATGAGAATCATGGACCTGGAGAATGCAAATTTGTTTCTAATAAAGACAATCCCCCATTCTGAGTTAATTGTAAGCAACATGGTCACTTCTCTAATTTTATAGGGTGTTCTGCTTATAAAAAATATACTGATATGAAAAAAAGAATTTTAGTTGACGCCAAGGAAAGAAATCGAAAGGCTACTGACAATGTTGCTTCTGCTTTGAGGAGTTCTAACTTCGTTAGCACAAGTAAAACTTTTTCCAGTCTTTTCCAAACTTCAAACCCTTCTGGTGGCTTCTAGTTCTGTCTCTCCATTAATAAAAGAATTTTTAAAAATTGCAAAAATTCTTTGTGAGCCTGAAACTGTATCCTTAGAAGATAAGATTAGTAAATTTATTGTCAACTATAAGAAACTCTCATTGGAGGAGGCTAAGCATCAATGTCGGGGTCTCCTAGCTGAAATTAAAAAAGCTTATGATCCATAATGTTTTAAACTTACTTTCTTTTAACGTTAGATCGCTCATCGAGGTAAGTCGAAGACTAGATCTATTAAATACTTTAGTTTCTAACAACATACATATTGCCTTTGTGCAAGAAACCCATCTAAAAGATAAACATAAAGTATCTCTTGAAAACTACAATTTTTTTAGAGATTATAGTCAACAAGGTGTTGCGATAGTATTGAGAAAATCGTACAAATATACAAAAGTAATTATACCTGGTCTAGAAATTCCAAATATTTTTTTAAATATCGAACTTTTAATCAACGGTTCGAGCAAAAAGATTTTAATAGGATCAATTTATATCCCTTGCAATTGCATATCATCAAAATTAACAAATAGTTTATCGATCCTGAGTAACATTTCACAAAATTACGAAGGGTCATTCATAGGAGGAGATTTCAACTCTAAACATTTATCTTGGGGTGACACTATGTGCAATTCAAATGGAAACTTGGTTTTTAATTTTTTACAACAAAATACTTTATATTTTGAACGAATTTCTAATACCGAACCAACTTACCCTAATGGTTCTTCTTTTCTTGATCACTTTTTAATTAGTCCAAATTTTATAAACTTTTCTAATCCGAATTTCAAAGTATCTTGCTTGCCTACATTTTCGGATCATTTCCCTTTAAAACTTCAAATTAAATTACCAAGCTTTGAAATTATTCTGAATCCACCAGCTACTTTCATATCTTATAAGAGGACAAATTGGGATAAATTTAGAAGGAATATTATATATGGAATTTTAAATCATTATCCAGAGCCTGAAAGAAATCTCACAAACGAGGATATTGATAAGTATATCTACAATTTTACCACCACTATACAATTGGTTAATAATAATAATTCGGACATTATTGCGTGCAAGAACAAAAAATTTATAATTTCAAATGAAATTAAAAGTTTGTTTAAAATTAAGTACAGATGGCAAAAAGAGTTAAAAAGAATATATCATCGCAATTTATGTCGTATTAATTCAGATTATTTACTTATTTCAAAACAAATTCAATTGTTAAATATAATCATTAAAAAACAGGTAGAACTTGAACACTCTGCCTTATTTAGCACAAAACTGCAGCAAATTAAACCAGGTCCTACTGCTCATCGACAAATTTATAACATAATCGGGTACAAAAAGAATAAAACTTTGAAAACCATAAGTATTAATGGAACTGTAGTTGAGGATAACTCTATAATATTAAGTGAATTAAACGGGTATGTTCCAGGT
Source organism: Germaria angustata (assembly GCA_963681545.1). Lineage (NCBI taxonomy): Eukaryota > Metazoa > Arthropoda > Insecta > Diptera > Tachinidae > Germaria > Germaria angustata. The sequence continues at coordinate 53,848,685 of OY812999.1, read as the reverse complement.
TTCGACTCGAATTGAAAACGAAAAATTTTTTGAATCCCCATAATTTATAAAATGGTGTTCTGAATTCAGCATGTTTTTTCACATTCGAAGTTTATGTTCGAAAAAAAAATCTAAATGTCAACGGCCACAGCTACGCAAAAATCGACGGCGGTCGGCAAAAAAGTTGCAAAAAAATTAACAAATTACAAAAGTAACACCCAATTTTCACGATGATTTTTTTTACTTGTCTTTAAGACATGTCTTTTTTGTTTGTATGCATATTAGGTAGATAAGAAAGAGGGGTAGCAAAAGAAACGTGGTTTCTGTTTTCGTGATTTTTTTTACAACAACAATGAAAAAAATACATCTCTTCCTTTTAGCTGTCATTCGCAATTTTACTATTATATTTTATTTGCATTCGTCTGTTAAGGTGGTTATTTCTCTGTGTTCTTCTTTATTTTTCTTGTTTTAAAGCGACAAGTGCTTGTTTTTTGTTTTGTGTGTATATAAATAAAATAAATATAAATAAAAAGTTCAAATAAATATAAACCGTGTGGAAAAACGAAATTGTGGAGCTTTTAATATCTAAATATCAGGAACACGAAAACTTGTATGATGTACGTAATCCTACATATATGGACCGTGTCAATCGATCTAGGTCTTTGTTCACAATCTGCCAAGAGCTAATGATATATACTTTTTAAAGTTATATTTTAATAAAAGACGAAATTATTTCAATTAATGTACTTATAATAATTTAACTTGTTTTATTTTAATTTCGAAATAATAAACCAAAGTATTACATTCTATGAATAGGCACAGTAAAATAATATAGTTTTCATATACATATGTACCTACTCAAAAACCTTTAAATATTAATTTTTAAAGTGTTTCCAAATTGCCTGGTATACTTCCGGAACTGCACGACAAAGAAAGGTTTCACATAGTCCCGTCTGATAATTTGTGCTTTTGATGGACTCTCCAGTAGCGAGGTATTGGAGTGTAGCTGCCAGTTTCTCTGCTGGAGTTATCGTTTCTCTCAAGATGGTATCTTGTTTTACTATATCACCTTCGATTTTTGCGAGTATCAAATTAAATGTCTCTCGGCTTATTCTGATATAGTTCAGAAAAGACGACTTATCTCCCAAGAAGTCGTTCATAAGAAACGAAAATGTACCTCGCTCCACTCAGCATTTCCGCCATTGCTTCACCCACTCACTAGTTTTAGTCAACTAGTTTTACCTCCATAACAGAGCATAGACTTTTCGTGCTAATCTCTATCGGGAAATACACAAAAAAAACTAAATATTGCGCAATCTGTCGGACGAACTTCAAACTACACTGCTCACAAAATCGGTGCAGTAGTTTTTGAGTTCAGCGATCACGAACACGTAATTTTTATATATGTAGATATATGTATATATATATATATATATATATATATATATATATATATATATATATATATATATATATATATATATATATGTATATAAGAATATATATATATATATATATATATATATATATATATATATATATGTATATAAGAATATATATATATATATATATATATATATATATATATATATATATATATATATATATATATATATATATATATATTGTTACAAATTTGGTTGTGAACAGTCCTATTATAATTATTCTTATTTACTGAATTATTGATTCTTATTATTTACTGAGTTGTTTACTATTTGCTGAATTGTTGTTATTCTTATTTACTGAATTGTTTACTATTACTGTTGCCGCCATTATATTTCATTGTGTCCCTTTATGGACATTATTTAATCTCGCAGATTTGCTTATGTTAACTTTCACTATGCTCTCTTGATTTGTGTTTGTATACGAGCATATATGTAGATATATAATTATGTGAATAAGATTTATATCATATACTCACAAATAGCATGTATATATGTAAACAAGACTTATACCAATATACATACTTTTAAATATCATGCATATATGTAAACAACATTTACATTATATACTGTTAAAAATTTAAGGAATTTAAAAACAGTAATATGAAAATAATATGTTTATATAAGTATATAAAGGAAATTTAAGGAATTTAAAAAACAGTAATCTGGAAATAATGTGTATATATAAAGAAAATTTAAGGAACTTAAAAAAAACAGTAATCTAGAAATAATGTGTATATATAAAGATATTTAAGGAAGAAAGAAGGCAATCTGCATCAAACCGGTCACGAAAAAAGACAAAAATTTTTAAAGCTAACTAAGAAAATAATAAATAAGTTGAAATCGAATAGTTTGCTAAAAGAAGTTTGTTTTTTATTTATATCAAGCGATCAAGAGTAACAAAATCTTTAAAAAATAAACATAATGCACGAAAGCAATTGTGATAAGTGCCCGCTTGCGGACACAGAAAGGATGGTACAATGTGACACTTGCGACAAATGGTTCCACTTTGAGTGCGTCGACGTTAACAGCAACGTAGCCGATATTAGTTGGAATTGTGACTCCTGCGGTCACCAACAGGCTGCCGCGATTAAAAATTCGACAAACCAAGGGCCGCACGGTAACAAATCACCACCTCCACCGCATTTGGCACTGGGACAACATCTTGAAAGCGTGAGTGGCGTAGTTCAAACAACAGAGGAAGAGACAGCTTCAACCAGCAAACAACCTGTGTCACACGTAAGTACTATACACCAAGGCTCAAGAACAAGCTGGTCCAACTCTCATTTAAGATCTCATTCATCGTCCTTGTTTATACCACAACATACATTGTATAACAATTCTGCACAAATAGCTGAAAATGATAGCTTGGCAAAACAAAGAGACTTACAACTTCGGATGTTAGAAGAAGAAAAAGAAATGCAGAAACAGTATTTAGAAAAGAAATATAAAACAACTTTTCCTCAAGCTTTTCTTCAAATCAACCTACGTCGTTACAACTAGCCGCGAGACAAGTTATACCAAAAGATCTCCCGCCATTCGACGGCAATCCCGAGGACTGGACCCTATTCCTGAGCAGCTTCAGAAATAGTACAGAAATAGCGGGGTATTCAGATGCAGAAAATCTAATGCGTTTGCAGGCTTGTCTACGTGGAAAGGCTTATGCCATCAATGGTGAGCGAAATTTTGCAAACACTTGAAATGTGCTACGGCAGGCCGGAGTATATTATCGAAAGCTTAATAGAGAAAGCACGCATGTTTCCGCCGCCTAAAGAAAAGCTTGAGAATGAGAATCTTATAGAATATGCCATCATGATAAGAAACCTATGTTCTACAATGGAGGCCTGCTCTATGGAACAGCACCTAAGTAATCCGATGCTAGTAAAGGAGTTGGTAGAGAAGCTGCCAAACAATCAAAAATTAAGCTGGGCAATGCACCCGAAGGATAATAAAGTTTTTAGCAATTGAATATACAACATTGCCATCGCGGCCAGCGAAGTAGTTTCGCCAACCACCAGTAAACGTAATGTGTCTGTTCATACACATACAAAAGAAACTAATCCATTAAAAAACAAAAAACCGATCTGTGCCTTTTGCGATAGTGATTCTCATAAAATTCAGAATTGTGAGAAATTTAAAAACGCACCTCTAGATAGAAAATGGTCTGTAGTAAACGAAAAAAAAACTTTGTCGTACATGCCTAAATAGTCATCGCGGAAAATATCTTATGAGCAAAGTCTGTGGTATAAACAATTGTACAGCAAAACACCACCAACTTATGCATAAGTATGCGAGCTACAACGAAAACACTAAGGAATCTTCTAGTAAAGAAGCAACCAAATTTTAAAATATCGTAAATGCTCACGAGGACATAAAAGACGACATAAAACCGCTTTTCAGATTTTTACCTCTGCGCTTACGATCCAAGTCCAAAGTTTTGGATACATTTGCGTTCCTCGACGAAGGCTCTTCGGTAACGTTAATGGAAGAAGATTTGTTTAAAACCCTTAATTTAGAAGGTGTAAAAGAGCCATTAACATTAAGGTGGACAGGCGAAACCACGCGTGATGAAGAAAAATCCGTTAAATTCTCTGTTACGATATCAGATATCGAAAACAAAAATGAATACGTACTGAAGGATGTTCACACAGTTAAGAATTTGGGATTGCCAGCGCAATCATTAAATGTTGAAAAATTAGTTAAAGATAATCCGTTTTTAAGTGGCATTCCCATTAAATCATACGCAAAAGTAAGACCAAAACTCTTAATCGGCGTAAACAACTGGAAATTAGCAGTTCCATTAAAAATTCGAGAAGGCAAGTGGAATGAGCCAATAGCTTCAAAAACTCGTTTGGGATGGACGTTGCAAGGGCCATCACCAAATACAGATATGACATTCTTAAACATACATACATGTAACTGTGAAAAGCGGTATCAAGAACTACATGATCAAATAAAAAGCTATTTCTCCATAGAAGTATCAGCAGAAAGAAAATTATCATCACCAGAAGACCTAAAAGTGCTAAAGATGTTAGAAAGCACATGTAAAAAAAGGACGGTCAGTATGAAATCGGTTTATTGTGGAAGAGCGAAAAACCACAACTACCCGACAGCTACAGTTCTGCGCTACACAGGCTGAAATGCTTAAAGAGGAAGTTCACTAGAGACAAAGATCTTGAAGCAATAATGCAGAAAGAAATCAACAAGTTGGTCGCTAAAGAATATGCAAGAATATTATCAGATGACGAAATCAAATCGTGTAACAACCCTTCATGGTATTTGCCCATTTTTATAGCTCGAAATCCTAACAAGCAGGAAAAAGTCCGTCTGGTTTGGGACGCAGCCTCCAAAGTCAATGTCACGTCGCTCAATGATTTTCTTATGAGTGGACCTGACATGCTAAGACCACTTTTCGACATACTGATAGAATTTCGCGTTGGTGCGATAGCCATATGTGGAGATATTTCCGAGATGTTTCATCGTATAAATGTTCGCCAGGAAGACATGCATGTACAACGATTCTTATGGTTTAATGACGATTATGATTTTTGGCAAAGTTTAAAAAAAATTTGTTTGCATTAATATTTCTGTGAAAAATTTAATTTTTTTGATGAAGTTCAATAAAAAACACTTCAAACTAAAAACCAAAATTGTATTTTTCTTAATAATGTTAGCATTTATAAGAATAAAGTACGATTCGTTTTACTTTCACCCACCCCTTACTACTCTAATTGAAAACGAATAAAAACATGCGGATGTGAATTGCAGAACACCAAAAATGCTAAAGTAATCCACTTTCGAGTGAATTCGGATTCTAGAACATACCCGAAAGACACACTTTTCTAATATTTACACAGGTTCTATTCCAGGTAGAGACATCTCGCAAATTTCTAATATTTTATATAACACAACTAATGAAGTCCCTCGTTTGCATGTTTTTTCTGAAAATTTCTTATCGACTAATACACAAAACTGTGAAAGCCTTACAACGTTAAATGAATTATTTTCGCATTATAAATCAATCAACAATAAAAAATCATGCGGTCTAGATAAAATTTCTAATTATATTATAGGTAGGCTTCCTATAAAGGCTTTAGAATATCTTTTAATAATTTTCAATAATTGCTTAAATAACTCATACTTTCCAGATGCTTGGAAAATTTCGAAAATTGTTCCTTTACGAAAGAAAACGAATAATATTGATATTAATAACCTACGACCTATTTCTTTACTTTCCAATTTGGGAAAACTTTTTGAGAAAGTAATTAAGGAAAAAATGGAGACTTCATTTAATGAAAGCTATATCCCAGATTTTCAGTTTGGGTTTAAAAAAGGTCATTCTACTACTGATGCCTTATTGAAATTTCAGAATGATGTGATCTCTAATCTTCGTAATCGATTTTGTACAGTAGCAATTTCATTAGATATCGAAAAGGCTTTCGACCATGCCTTTCATAATGGCATTCTTTTTAAGATGATTGAAATTGGATTTAATCCTTCTATAGTTAAACTCTTACAAAGCTTCTTCTCCAAAAGATTGTTTTGCGTTCAATTTAATAATGAGTTGTCAGATTTTGGTTATATTAATTGTGGTGTACCTCAGGGTTCCATTTTGGCACCTCACTTATACCACATTTTAATGTATGACTTCCATCACATTTTACCTAATTCTACTGGCCTGCTTTATGCTGACGATTCTCTCCTATATTCCCATAGTGATTCTCCGATTGTTGCTTTAAGACAAGTTTCTGGTCACCTTCAATTAGTTAAGAAATTTTATGATGATTGGGGAATTAAAATAAATGCTTCCAAATGTAAAGCGATATGTATCCGCAATGCTTCGGGAAAGTGTAAAAACTTTGTTGTTCCAGAGAGTAAAAGATTAAAACTATTTTTGGATGGTTTAGAGATCCCGTTTGTTAATAATTTAAAATATCTCGGAATCAATTTTAATAACCTTTTTAAATTTAATAGTCATGGGAGAATTGTTTTAAAAAAATCTTATAAGATTATGGGTTCGTTCTCTAAGATTCTGTTCAATAAAAACTTATCTTCAAAAACAAAGCTTCTCTTATACAAAACTAGTATAAAACCAGTTTTCTTATATGGGTTCCCAATTTGGGTTAGTGTATCTCCTATTGTAATAAAAGAAATGGAAATTTTTGAAAGAAAAGTGTTACGATGCTGTATTGGGAAATACTTTAGAATATTGAATAAACGTTATTCATTAAAAAATGACGCCAATCGGTTTATATGCGTGCGACATTTTGAAAAAGTTTTTAGACTAGAAATGCAAGAAAATGCTAACATTAAGGGAATATTTGATAATCAGAGGGCTTTTAATTGGGGAAATACAAACTACCTTTCACCTATCAGTTTTTTAAATGAAGATCCGGTTAGCTTTGATTTTAGATCTAACTTAAGGCATGCGTTTTTTACAAAAACTACACCTGGTACTCACAGAGGATAGTATTCTGTTGAGGGAATTTTGTGAATTATTTTTTTTATTACTATTATTAATATTATTCTTATTTTTTTATTATTTTATTTGCTTTTTTTTTTTTTTTTTTTTTTGTTTTACTTCTAAGGTAGGTTTAAGTGTATTTTAAGAGTTTTCCTCTTTAGTTATGTTAGCCCCGGGAGCAAAGGCATATAAACTTTTATATTATTACACATTGTTAATTTATATTTTTCATTTTATTGTTAAAGCGTAGTGCTGTAAATTGCTTTTGTTTTTAAGACAATACATTATAGTCTTAAGTTATCTATGTTCCACATCCTTGTTATAAAAAAATAATAATTCTTGTAAAAAAAAGAAGGCTCAATAAATATTAACTTAACTTAATTTAACTTGATATAAAGAACGATATGGCGAATAATTATGCATTTTCAACTCAGAAAATAATAAAAATAATGAATAAATAAATAAATCGATTATTTCAAATTTATAAAAGTTTAAATAAAAATATTCTTATTTATTTTCACACATTATAGGCTTGTGAATTACATCCTTTAATTAATATATTAGTGCACGTTAATATATATGGTATTGCATTGGAGCAGTATTTTAAATGTTCTTAACTGCCATAGTGAAGCAGATGCAGTTTAAAACTGTATTCAGTACGATCATATACACGAGTCACATAAGAGTATTATTTGGTTTGTATTAATATAGCAAAGATTGATTCACTGCTGCAGCGCAGTACTGCATTTGGGAACGCACCCTTACTCTAACACCTTTTATGAATTCAATCATTTTTCCATTTCCTCCTTACCAGTCTATAGTACTTTTACATAATATTATAACATTACAAAAACTGGGATTCTTCCAAATGAGAATGTGCCAATAAACACAATTTTATAATAAATGTGGTAAAATCACTTCTTTCATAATATGCTTATTTGTATGCCATGTAAGATGATGAACAAATGGTCTAACTACAATAATTAGTTTTCCATGATCGGCCAAAGTTTTCAGACCAATAGCGTCTGATGTGTAAATATCGCGTTTATTGAACGGTATTACATCCAGCGAACCATTAAAAAATCCGAAGTGGCTAGAATCAAATAAAACATTAGGTGTGGAAACAATTGTATAATTATTAGTAAAACCTTGATTCCCATGGAGTTATCACCCCATCATTAGGACCACCAATAAGTACCATTTTATCTAATCGCATAAGGGAATTTTTAAATTCTGATGAATTCGATGACTTTAGTTCGTTATTTATATAAGGCAAAAAAGCGCTGAACTTTAAATATAAATCTTGTTTATTTGGGTCGTTCCAATAGTTTGCAACAGATATGTGTTGCCCCACTCCTGAGTAAAACAATTCAAATGCAGTCTTCGCCGCTAAATCAGGAAAAATCAAGTGCAAAAAGCTTGCTGAAAAGAAACACATATAAAACTTTTGCCTTTTTATATAATCTGAACTATTACTTCCATACTGCCCAGCTTGAGGAGAAGATAGAGATATGAACACTTTAACATTATGATTTGGCATAGATTGTATGGTTGCCCTTGCCAACAGTCCCCCTTGCGAATAACCTAAAATTACACATCTTCATACTATACACATATGAACATACACACAAAAATGTAAGAAGAAAATGTATTATCTTCCGTTCTAAAGCTTACCTAAAACTATGATACCCTCTGGATGCAGAGTCTGAATTGATTCCAAGTATTCCCTATATTGTAAAATTTGCTTCCAGGCATTCTCCAGACTATTCCAATTGCTGAATAAGTCACAGTTATATACCTTCGTTCCCGGATGTTGCTAGAAAAGTAGAAATTTGATAACATTTTGCATAATCATCGGCCATTGTTTACAAACTTTTTCAATAAATCGTTTTAAAACCACCATTGACTCTGAGCCGGAAAGAATTCCATGAAATATAACAACAGGCTTGAACGCCACAGATACAAAAATAAAACTAAGTATCAAAAAGCATTTTAATAAAAGTTGTAACTCCATCCCGAAAGGATTTTTCCACTTGAGAACGGCCTGTATATTTTATGCAACTGGGGGTTTTCACACAAGACTAATTGTGCTAGCATAAAATCGCAGTTTGTTGCCTTTTTCGGTGGAGAGTGGTTTTGGTTGGCACAATTTTTTCAACCAGCTTCAACCCCGCACAAGCAGAACAAACTAACACATACACACTTAAGGTGAATTCACCCAATCGTTCTGAATGTTCCGAACGATTTTTTTTATATGTAGTTTGACGTCTCTATTTTGAGAAAGAGTAAATTTAATGTGGAACAACAACAAAAATTTCGTTCTGAACGAATGGGTAAATTCAGCTTTATGAAAACACAGGTTCTGCGAAATAAACAAAGAAAATACTAAAGGCCATGTCACATACAACTTTTGCTTCGCGTTGCGTTACAGCTTCGCTTTGACATTTAAGTTGAAATGTACATACTTATACGAAACATGCCACATAAAACACTTTTAACGCAGCGTGACGCAAAAAGTTCGGCAACTCTCAACTTTTTGCGTGCTTTGACAATCAAAGTTATGTATGTATGTATGTATGTTGGAATATGATATGAAAATGTGATGTGATATGAAAAATACTTATTTTTTTATATTTAAAATTTATTTCCTGTTAAAGAATAGGAGCCTGTTTTTTTAAAACAAATTTATAAAATAGTATCTATTTGCATGCTATATGTAAGTATATAGCATAAGATTATTTTATTGTAAAAAATCAGTGGCAGCGTATTATTAATAATATTTTAACTTTTTATATGAATACATACATATGTATGTATGTATGTATTTGAAAATCCAAAAAACAAATGAATTGATGACAATTAAAAGCTTTATATGGTATAGTGGTGTATTTTCAATAAACTACAATAGGTGATAACAAAATAAACACACAAAAGCAAATAATATTTTGACTTTAATTTTTATAATAAAAAATAATTAGCAAAATTCATAACCACCTTTTTGGTAAACATACAATGCGCGCGTTGTGTCAAAGTTTTCATTGTGTCATACACCTTTTGCGTTACGCTTTTCTCTCAAAGTTAAAAACGTCACGCAACGCTACAAAGTTTTATGTGACACGGCCTTAAAACACACAAAGCTTTGTGTATACGTACACAATTTTATGCCAGCATAATTATTAGTCTAGTGCAGCGGTGGACATTTCATCAAACAATTGTTTATAAGCAACGCCCCATTTTTCTTAAGGTGAATTCACCCATTCGTTCTGAACGTTCCGAACGCTTTTTTTCTATATGTAGTTTGACGTCTCTATTTTGAGAAAGAGAGTAAATTTAATGCGGAACAACAACAAAAATTTCGTTCAGCACGAATGGGTGAATTCACCTTTATGCTCTTATGAACAGGCTTTGGCGAGAGCACATATTAGCTTGATGCTTATACATTTTTTTTAATTACAGTGTTGGAAAAAATTGCTAACAGCTTATCAGATCATCTCAAAAATTATCAGTTTATTACAGACTTAACATTTTTGGTAGATACGACTGACTTTCTTAATGATTTTAATTTAGAATTACAGGGCAAGGAAATTAATATATACGAAAAGAATTTCAAAGAATTTCCTAAAACATCCCTAATTTTGAACAAACACGAAAAGGTTGAAAACCTGGAATATATTAATATTTTTGAAAACCTTTTTTTTCAATTTCGAAGATAGATTTGAGGATATAGATAACATAAAACAACTTCTGGAACTTTTTTAAAGCCCTTTTAATGCTGATGTTACTAAATATGAATTCAAAATACAATCAGAACTTGTAATATTACGAAGCGAGTTAAAAGCTTTTGCGGAAATAGGCAGGTTATTATTTTGGAAAACTTTGGACGCATTGGCCTATCCTAACTCAAAAAAAATTCTTTCATTTTTTCCGACCACTTATGTGAAAAAATTTTTTCGGACTTAAAATTCATTTGCAGTAAACAACGTAATAAAATTAGTTCCACGTCTTTGAAACATATACTGCTCTTACGAAACTGTCATGACAGTATTAATGTAGACGATTTCGTTTAATATAGTTCTTTATATGAAAATCTTTGTGACTCCTTTTGCTTGTCACTGTACCTTCAAATTATCTCACTAACACAAGTGTAAAACAATTTTGTCCATCTATGAGCCTTTTCACACAAGAACAATTGTGCTGGCATAAAATCGCAGTTTGTTGGCATTTTCGGGGAAGAGAGTGGTTTTTGGTTGGCACAATTTTTTCAACCAGCTTCAACCCCGCACAAGCAGAACAAAACTAACCCATACACACTTATGAAAACAGGTTCTGCGAAATAAACAAAGAAAATACTAACACACACAAAGATTTGTATACGTACACAATTTTATGCCAGCGTAATTAGTCTAGTGTGAATACGAAAGCACAGAGTACTCAACCAGAGTACTCAACTTTGACGTATAAAAAGGGTCACAATCATATTTTGCATAAAATGTATAACGTGCATAAAGTTTGTGTGAAGAGATATCTATATAAAAACAACTAGATTAGCTCTCCCTTTCACACAAACTTTATGCATGTTTACAAAGTTGTCGAGTCTAGTTCTAGTTTATGACGAAAGAACAAAAGTTGTGCGGATTAAAAAATAGTCTTGTGTGAAAACCCTCAATGGTCTAGTGTGAATACGAAAGAACAAAAGTTGTGCGGATTAAGAATTAGTCTTGTGTGAAAACCCCCACTGGTCATTGTTTTTATTTTTCTTCTGCGTCTATTACAACAAGTGTTGCCAGAGTAATATTTTTGTGTGCAGCGCAAGCAGTGGATTTACAGCAATTCTATACATTGTTCGCAACATAGATACCAAAGAAAAATGCATATGATAGAAATATAAGATAGATATCCAAATTAAAGAGATATGATTTATCTTAGTAGAAGTTAACTAAATTGAAATACATATACAAATAACAACATATGTGTACGATGTAAACAATGCTAAGATTAAATATATTGTATAAAAATGAAAACGTGATAAGTACCGTAAAGTAGAAGAAGCTTAATATTAGACATTGAAAATACTAATAATCGACATACATATTAACTGGAGAGATGACTGCAGTTAAAGACATACCATTCAATTTTGTGGAAAGGCTGACTGTATTGGTATATTGTGAGTATTTGCTTTGCAAATGTAAATTTATTATTCGCATTCGCTGACTGTGAGCTACATATCAAACTGTTGTTGAATTAATTCTTTTTTTCTTGTAAGGGATGATGACGATGGATTTTCAATCCATTCTTGTTCCCTCATTAGTTCAATAGAATATATGATTCGTATATAATCAAACGCATCCTCTCCTATATAAAATTATTGCAAGCTCTAAGTAGAAAAAGAAAAAATTCATCGACAAAAAGTTTACGGTGGCATATTTAACTTTAAGCTTGGTGATAATACTTTACAAAGTAGTATCACTACGCCAGCTGATTGTTATATACTTTGCTTAGCTATCAAGAACCTATATGTTAGTGTGCACGAGTGGTTTTCTGTTTATGTCATGTGAATTTTGTTGCAAAATTTTTTTGTTTTTTTTTTTTGCTGTACCATGCATTTTGCAAAAACATATTGCTGATTTGTTGTATTGCTGTATTTGTAGCCCTAGTGCTACCGGCTTGTAAGGTTTTATTAACATGACTTTAAGGTAGAAAATTAGATATTAAATCAACAAAAATTTGCTGATAATGTAAATTCACTACCATTCTCTTACATACGTATTTATGCATTTATGGAGTTAAACTTAACGACCGCCAGTATGGTTTCCGTAGAGCATGCTCTCGGGTCGACTAGCCAGCGCTCATATTGGTAAAATGGCGAAAGTAAAGTGATGGCTCTCGATATTTCCAAGGCGTTTGAAATAGTGTGGCATAGTACACTATTGTCGAAACTTATTGCTATCGGTGTCGGTAATGACTTCTCCGAACTTATATCGAGCACAAGTTTCGGGAGCAATTATATATAAAAGAAAACAAATACAGTGGAATCTCCCTTAACGGACACTTCTCATAAGCGGACACCTCCTTTAGACGGACATTGTTGTTAGGTCCCGGCAGCGCTCCATAAGGAAAGCATTGCAGTCGCTTTCCGTTGAACGGACACTTCTCATGAGCGGACGCGGACACCCGCTTGAGAAAAAAATATTCTCTTGGACGGACATTTCGTTTATTTTTTCCGACTTTATTATTGTCATAATTTACAAATAAGCTTGTTTATGGTAAACATTTTCTCTCTCATATAATATATGGTTTAAAAAGACTATTTGACTAACTATCTTGTAATCTATGCCATTACTTACGCTATTAAGGGGTTTCCCCAATTAACATAGATATTGTAGTTTGCAAAATATTGGTCGTTCGTTAGTATACATTAGTGCTGGTGTGACGTTTGAAAATGGATAAAAGAGGTCTATATTAACTATTGAAGTGTACAATAAAGAAAAATTAAGTGTAAGAAATTTACCGAAGCGATTAGCATTAATAAAACTCAAACTTCTGACATTATAAAGAAAAGAGAAGAGATAATAAAAAATGGCACTCGAATGCAAATTTAAATGAGAAAAGAAGCTGTTTTAATGCTGAGGGGCTGACAATTGATCAGTTGTCCTACGAATGGTTTGTTGCAGCACGCAATAAAGGAATCCCATTAAGATTAAAACACGCTAAACCAGGATGGAGCATTATATATTGAAATAATATATGTATGTACATAGTACATACATACACACTCATAAAACATTTAAAAATTTTATTACATATAGAGGTAAATGATTTATTGTTATTTAAACCAAATGAATTGGTTATTTTTTGAATAAAAGTATTATAAACAAAAACTAACCATCTTAGAAAATTTTTTTGTTGATTTAAATTGGTAGTTTTCTCTTGACAGGACACCCCCCTTGTACGGACACATTTCAATGGTCCCTTCGGTGTCCGCTCAAGAGAGATTCCACTGTATTCCTAATATTGAAATTTATTATTTCATCCAATTTGTTAAGCCATTAGAGTTTCAAAAATTGTTTGTTGTGACATCAAAATATTAGGTTGATAATTTCAAGCTGCTCGAAATGTTCACTGACAATTGCTTTAGCGACAAATTGAATGACGGGCATAACAACGGTTACGTTTTTCCCACTTTTTTGTAAATTACCGGTTTGAAATAATTTTGTCGTGGCAACACTGCACAAAACACAACACAGCTGAGACAACTAATTCATTTTAAATTGTGAACAATACCATAAACCACAGAATATACAGAATATACATATACATATATGTATATATGCCATAAACTAACTTCTGTGACAATACCAGCAATTGAAGAGGAGGTTACCTCCACATTTCACTTTTTTCGTAAATAAAAACATTGTTGCCTGTATAATGATACATGACATTGTCTTATCCTGTCTTAATTTGCACTCCAAGCAGCTGCCGATTGAGGAGTTTTTGGTCTGTTTTGAATATGGAATATGTATTGATATTAATAAAAGTTTATTTTGTTTCATGTACATTCGTAGATATCAGATGCTGTGGGTAGATTTTTTCATCCTTGCGAGAGAAAGTTATTGGAAGACATTATTCAAATTATAAAATTATTGCGTGAAATCGCAAAATTTGCTAAAATTTACGGAACAAATCAAAACGTTCATCTCAACGCAGAAGTTGTTGAAACAGATGGTAAGTTCAAAAACTTTTTTTGAATCTGAAGTTCAGAACTAATACGGCAAATTTGGTACAATTTGAATTCCTCGAATTCGGCCGTAAGGAAATCTTGAATATTTTTTAGTTGGAGCAGATATTCTAAAGAACTGCTAATAAAGAATATCTGCTTCCAATTCTGCTTTTAGCAGGAAATTTGCAAAAAGCTCTAGCATTGTAGATTACCTGTTTAAATAGGTGGTTGTGTACTTTAAATTTCTTTTTTATTTCAATTAAAGATTTGCATGGACTTTTGTTTAACACCGATTGAAATTCTATAACTTAAATTTTTTCCGCCATATTATTTTTAAATAATTTACAGTTTCTCTCTTAAATATGGTTGTACGTCTCCAACATATATTATTTTTTAGCACAGATATACTAATGCATCTCACATTCTATGTTTTTGAATAAAATATAATGTATTGAGTCCAAGTCTTTGTTTTACGTGAATCCATTTAAGTGCATCGAGCATCATATAAATAGATGTATGTTGGTTACATTTTAAGATATTACGCATTGCTTTATTTTATAATTTTTGCATTCTTTTTATTTGTAAATCCAAACAGTAGGTATAGAGAATTGTTGAGCCATATTGGAATTGTAGTTTTATAATTGTGTTGTATACATTTATTGCTATTGTTAATTTTCTGTTCCTTATTCTTTTAAAAAGACGTATTTTTAACCTATATTTTACATATATAATCAACATGATCTTTAAATTTCAGTTCTTTTATCAGTTATAAAACCGAGATATTTTATATTGTCAACTTTTCAATAACTTTATCATTAATTTTAAATACTGAGTCACTAGTCATATTTATTGCTATTAATTTTGTTTTATTTTCGTTTATTTCCAATTTATTCATATTTAAACATGTAAATACTAATTTTTTTAACTTCATGTATCAATTTACTTCTACATTCTTCATCTGTTTGTCCGACTGAATACTCTAAAGTATCATCCGCACATATCGTTATACTACACTTTTCATTAGCATTTGGCATATTGTTTACATATAATGAACCAAGATGATAATGATAATGAATCAAGAATTGATCCTTTGGGAACACCAAATTTATTTTTTATATCTATTGAATTAATTCCATCTCACTTCCTTCAGCCAATGCTCTTGTAATATATAGACGAGTGTTCTCGTGTTACAAGTGAATTTAATAAAAGAAAAAATAAACATTTTGCATTTCATTGAACAAAAACAAATCGTACAATTCGCAGTAGAAGATAATGATGAAGAAGAAATTATTGTTCAAAAACCAATAAAAGTAACAATATCACCTATCACAGTATTGAAATATAAAATAGAAGAACTTCATGAAATTTGTAAAACAAATAAAGTTTCTGATTATTCTATAAGAAAAATTTCTATCGGCCTTAAACTGTTTTGTAGTTGTAAGGAAAGTTTCGATAAGATTTGTGCGGGTCTCACAGACTCATATGAGTATTTTACGTATGCAACTAAAACCGAAAAGCCATATAAGGCCCTACTGTTTAGACTGGATAGGTACGATCCTATGCTTATTAAAAAAAAGCTACAAGAACTGGGCTTAAAATGCTTAGACGTAAAAATAGTTGTTAAAACGAATGACCACAACATAGAATACTTCAGTTATGTTTGTTTACTTTGAACGCCAGTCTATAACAATGAAAGAATTAAGACAAAACTATTCTGTAATATAATACTTTAAAATCAAGGGGGAATTTTAGAAAGCAAAAAGAAATAAAATCACCAATTTCAGATGTTCGGTTACGGTTCCAACAGATGCAAAGTTAAAACATTTTGTGCAAACTGTACAGGTTCACACAAAACAATTGAATGCAAAGAGTCTCAAATCAAATGTGCAAATTACAATGGTGATCACAAATCGACGTCTGACAATTGTCCAAGTAGGGCCACTTACTTAGAAGTTAGACAACGTGCAAAGCCGTTTCGTCCCATCCCAAGACCACGGATAGTATCAACCCCGTTAACTACAATATAAACTTTCCAAACCCATTACACTAAAATATTCGTAATGCAATGGCAACACAAGACAACGTTGACAACAGCAATAGTGATCTTTTCACATTAAACTCTCGAACTTATTACAAATCTCCGTAACCGCAAGAGTAAGGCAGATCAGTTCGAAGTAATAACAAACCTATCATGTTAATTTCTCTCTTAATGGCGAATAAGCTTAAAATTATTACTTGGAATGCTAGAGGCATTCGCAACAAAAGTGTGGAACTGTTCCATTTCTTAACAAACAACAACGTGGATGTTTGTTTAGTGTCAGAAACATGGCTAAAATTCAATATTTCTATAAAAGTCGGACAATTTTATGTTTATAGAAACGACAGAGAAGTTTTAAGAGGAGGCGGTGTAGCAATCATTATTAACAAATATCTAACATAACTTATTACCAATTGTTAATACTAAATTAGTTGAAAATATTGGAGTCAAAATTTTTACTAATACATAATAGTAGTGTAGATATTTTTTCATGTTATTTTTCAGGTGGCTCAGCTGATGATGACAATGTAGAAAAATACTTTTTTATCCGATATACTAATGTTAAGTAGTGTTAGTGAAAGATACCAGAGCTGGGGCTGCCTGAGAGCGAATTGTTGGTGAAAATCCCTGCCGGGAAACTCATCACCTAACATCAATATTATTTACCCTTGTCAACAAAAATACTTACCAACTAATGCCAATAGACAAGGATCCATACTATATATTTTCTTGACTAACATGCCAAATATAATCTCTCCACCTGTTGTTTTTAATAACCTTAGCTCTGATCATCTACCAGTTCAAATTTATGTCAGTAGTGACTTAACCAGATGTATCTTAGTCCTGCATGACTACAAAAATACAAATTGGTTAGCTTCTCAAAGATACTTTGCTAGAAATACAAACATACCTGATAGTAGGGATATTATTTCAACAGACGATATCGATTCGGCGATTATACAATACAAAAACCTTATAAAAGAAGCCATCGAAATAGGAATACCAAAAGTGCCTTTTGCTTATTTTTTCCCTTTTCATTACACTTATTTTATGGTAATATCATTTGCTAACATTATTTTGTTTTTTTTTTTTTTTTTGGTTTCTTTTGTATAACAAATTTTTTAACTTTTTGCTAAAACACTTATCGAAGTAATATACTTTTTCATTTACAGCTTTCATATCTTCGTATCTAAGCATTGCACTTAATTCTCTATTAAATGTTGCCGTATTGTATTTGAACATCTTTATTTCATGGTCCGATATTTTATTCGTGCTGCTACTTTTACCGATATTTTATTACTATTTGTCATTACGTAATAAATTATTGCTCTTGTATTTTTTGTTACTCTTAATCACCTTTCAATTTGCTGTCTATAGAATCTATCCTTTGAACAGTCTATGTTGAAGTCTCCCGATATTAAAATATCACAGTTTTGTTCACATAATTTCTCTAAGACACAAAAATCTGATAAATTACTATATGGCGATCTGTATACTGCTGCAAATATTATATAACTTTGTTTTTATTTGAGTGTACAAACTATAATCCAAAACTTTGGAGTCTTCTACTATTTCAAAATATTTTACTACATTCCATTCTTTCTTAAACTATATGATACCCCCTTTTTGCATAAAATTTTAAAATGTTATAGATTCATTATAGTTCTTCATTGTTATTTCTTCCTCTCCAATATCTTTCGTAAGATGTATTGCCCCTGATAATATGATGACAATATGATTAAAATAATTTTTTGGTCCTTGTTCTGTGTTTGTTAATTTAATAGCCCATCTTTCTTTGCCTACTTTTTAATTTGTTTTTATATACTGGCCACTGTCTATTGCTCCTTAAGTGATTTACATCTAAGCCCATATTTAGTTTATTATTTGCCCTCACACAGTTTATACACCTTATTATGATATCATTTTTGTATTCATAAGAAACATAAAAAAATTTATTTCAGCGGGACCTATCTAGTGTATAGTTAGATGGGAGGATTAGATACGAAAAATTAATATGTTGAAAAGGATTAGTCAATGAAGTTTTTAAAAATCCTATCGTTTGGCAACTTAGACTAACTGATTGGAATAACATTTAATTTAATGATAAATAAACCATGGCTTATATACAATATTACATTTATAGCAAATAGTAAATAATAAGTGCATAGATTTCTGATGTTAATTTTATCTTTTTACATAAATGTGTTTTACAGTCAGTCAGTCTGTTGGCTTAGATGGCGGCCCCATCATCAGAATAGGATACAGTAGGCTAATCACCTGCTTATCTGAAAATGTCTCATTAATAAAACAGCATGAGGCCCTACACTCCCGAAAGGAACGACGGGAACTTATATAATTTAATCTTACTAATGTTATAAGTGTGAAAGGAATAACAACAATCTTTGTGTGTTCGGATTTTTATATGTTTGTTATTCAATCACGCAAAAACGGCCGTAGAGCTTGAATGAAATTTAGTATACAAATAGCTTATAGCATTTATTAACATATATGATACATTTTATCACGCTAATGGACTTGGTTTGAACACTAATATGTGGACCAATGTCATAATTTTTATATATGGAAATCGAGTGTAGATGAACAGATGAACGGCTTTTAATGAAATTTGTCAATCACTTTATATTCTGGATGAAAGTATAGGATAACCTTATGAACCAATACCATAATTCTTATATATGGGCCTTGGCTTATTTTCTGAATTAGCATATGGCCGAACAGATATAAATAAAATTTGCTGATCGAATAGCTTATGTCCTGGATAAATATATTTATAACCTTTAATTTACTTTTTTACTTTGTTTAATTACGTGTACTTCAATAGCATAATTTTTATATTTCGATTTTTGCTACTCAATCAATCACGCTAGTGGCTGAACGGTTTTAAAAGTAATTCTGCACACGGATAGCCTGGACTAAATATATGACATCCTTTACCAATGTAATTAAAAATTAATAGACTTTATTATAACAACTGATTGTTATGTATCTATTAATTAAATAATGATAATGAAATATCTGATCATGAAGCAATTGATATAGTTATTAAAAAGAAAAAAAAAATCACAAGAAAATAAATAGAAATGTTTAATTATAACAAAAATTATTTTAAAAGGGAACTTAACAAAATTTACCAGAAGGAAAATAATTAATGCAGACAGTACAATAAACAGATGGTTTAGTTATTAGAGCATTAATGAGGAAAGATTAACAAATATATATATATATATATATATATATATATATATATATATATATATATATATATATATATATATATATACACATATATATATATATACATATATATATATATATATATATATATATATATATATATATATATATATATATATATATATATGTATATATATATATATATGTATATATATATATATATATATATATATATATATATATATATATATATATATATATATATATATATATATATATATATATACCTAACCTAACCTAACCTATATATATATATATATATATATATATATATATATATATATATATATATATATATATATATATATATATATATATATATATATATATATATATATATATATATATATATATATATATATATTTACTTTTAACTTATTCTTTGTTGTAAAATTTAGAATTGCAGGACATAAGTCTGATCAGAAAAATAGAGCAA